>JAPWTK010000674.1:0-122500 GCA_029963805.1 Aromia moschata
TAGCTACAAAAAACTTTCTTTAAGCAAAAAGTATATATGCCATTATGTAAAGTATCATGTTCCTTGTAGCAGTAAATACATATATCTATGTGAACAAATTATACGTTATAATTTGATAAAAACAGAAATTCTTTAATTGTCTTCCTTCCTAAACAAATTTAACCACAATCTTGAGTCCATAATTCCCAAGACACACTAGGTTTGCCTATACAGTGCACGCCTAAAGTATGGAATAAATTCAGTAAATTTGAAACAAAAAAAAATTGGAAAAAATCCTTTAACAGGTCGATTTTGTTTAATAAAAACACACATTTTTGAGGGAACGTCTATTTTCAGATGTCATTTGTTTTTGAGTAATGACGTCATCAACTTATTTTTTCAAATGGCAACCCCCATTTTTTTTTATTTGAGAGACCCTTTCATTGTCGATTTAACGGTATAAAAATGTTGTCACCTTACATGACAACATTTTTAAGTAAATGACAATTGAATATTACAAAATGAAAAATAAATTTTTCACAATAAGTAAACGAAAATTTCTAAAAAAACTGAACACAAATAAAACAGCAAAAAAGTACGTTGCTAAGCAAAAAAATTATCAGATTAAGTTTTTTGACGTATCCATGGATTTTACTGTCAGTTAATCAGAAGATTTGTCATTAAATTGTGCGAAAAGTTAATGTAACGTGTTAGTATTTATAAAAATTCCAATTTTAATATGGCACATTTAACTGTGACCCAAAGAATTGAAATTTTGATTTTTATCGGATGTGGAAATAAGACCAGAACTCAGCAGGAGGTATGCAATTTATTTAATGCAAAATATCCATATAACCCTATCACCCAATCCACAGTTAGTAGATTGAGTCCAAATTTAGAAACTAAACTGGTGATGTTAAAGGTCTACCAAAATCAGGATGTCCAAAAATTACCCAAGATAAAAAGATTGACATTGTGTTAAGTATGGAAGAGAACCCTCAGAGTACCTCTACACTGGTTGCCTCAGAAAATGAAGTTAGTCAGATGACAGTTCTACGTATCCTGAGGAAAGAACTATCATCCCTACAAACAGACGACCCCCAACCGGCGACTGCAATTCTGTGAAACTATGATGAATCTTTATCAAACAAATCCAAATTTTCACCAGCAAATACTTTTTTCCGATGCGGCCACGTTTTGTCTAAACGGCACAGTGAACCGTCAAAATTGCAGGTATTGGAGTAGGACGAATCCTCATTGGATCATCGAAGCACATACTCAACATCCGCAGAAATGAAATGTGTGGGCCGGAATAGTCGCAAACAGAATAATAGGGCCTTTCTCATCGGCGTAGCTGGGGGGGGGGGGGGGGGCCTGCCCCTCCTGGATGTACCTCTGCCCCCCCCCCCCTGAAAGATTCTAAAGTTCTGATAAAAACATTCTAATAAAAAAACTGCGTATAAAAAAACGTAATATCTGAATTTACTTATATTTTTCATAGAATAATCTTATTTTATATAAGTATGTAGAAGAGCGTGCAATCCAGGGCCGTAGCCAGGTGGGGGCGGATCAGGGCGGCGCCCTGGCAGGCCGAAATTTCGCCCTGACATAAGACTTCTAAAAATAAAGACGAAAATCTAATAAATATTTACTGTTTTTTTGTAAAACTAGATAGAATTCTTAAAACATTCCATTGTTCCATTCCATTTATCTATTTTTCGAAAAATATAAAACAAAACATATTTTAAAATTTAGAAAATTTTCGCCTGCGGCGCGGCGCCATTGTGATCATTTTCTATAGACACAATTACCTTAACTTTCTCGGTGAGCCCCCGGCCAAGGTTTATATTATTTTTTGGCCGGATCAAAGTTCAAAAATTATTCTTGGAAAAGTCTACATTTTTGCATAAATGATTTTTTTCGTTGAAATTCTGAAATGCCAGGAAAACGCGTGACCTTGAAATTTTGAAAAATTTTCCGGCGCACCTTTATTTTTTCCGGGTGCCCCCTTGTCCCGGTCCCAAATATTTAAGACATGCCCTGGCTATATTTAAGACATGCCCTGACAGCAGTAGCGACCTAGCTACGGCCCTGGTGCAATCCTTGTCTATTAAAATTGTTTTTTTTTTTCCAACGTACTGGGGCCATGCCCCCCCCCCCCTGAAAACTGAGGCTAGCTACGCCGATGGCCTTTCTTCTTTGAAGAAACTCTCACAGGAGAAATATATCTGGAGTTCTTGCAAAATGATCTATTTCCAGCGCTTGCAGTAATTTTCCCAAACGAGAATGATCCTGACATTCCAGATAACACACTCTGGTTTCAGCAAGACGGAGCACCCCCGCATTATGCGCGCTCAGTTCGTGATGATTCGTTAGACGCCATCTTTCGTCAGAGGTGGATTGGCAAACGAGGACCGATAGAATGGCCCGCGAGATCCTCAGATCATACACCACTTGATTATTTTTATGGGGTTGTTTAAAATCAAAAGTTTACTGCAGAAGACCACACCATTTAGCCGAACTACGAGATCGCATTAGAGATGGGAGATAGAAATGGGATCCATTACCCCGGAAGTCATTCAGAATGTACAAGAAGAATTTGTACACAGGCTTGCATATTTCCAAGAAGTTGATGGACGGCATTTCGAACACTTAATTTAAAATTGTATTTGCTTTTTAAAGAAATTTTCGGTTATTTATTGTGAAAAATATATTTTTCATTTTGTAGCATTCAATTGTCGTTTACTGAAAAATTTTTTTATGTAAAGTTTCAACATTTTTTATACCGTTAATTCGACAATGGAAGGGTCTCTCAAATTAAATTTAAAAAATGGGGGGTTGCCATTTGAAAAATAAGTTGATGACGTCATTACTCAAAAACAAATGACCTCTGAAAATAGACGTTCCCTCAAAAATGTGTGTTTTTATTAAACAAAATCGACCTGTTCGAGGATTTTTCCAAAAAAATTTTTTTCACATTTACTGAATTTATTCCATACTTTAGGTGCGCACTGTATATTAATTTCGTATCTGTAACATGCATATCTTATAGTTGTATAACCAAAAATCAATGTGAGTCATCTCACCTTTTTTACGAAATACTAGGGAGAGATAGCCATGTATCCACACTCATTGTTATGATAGCCATGATATTAAAAATCGCCATTTGATAGCCAAGATAGCCTTGTATCCACAAACATTTATATACATTTATATCCAGTTTAACATAACCCTGGTTCCCTGAAGTTATGTTTCTTTTCTTTGAAATATTGTTGAGAAATCGAAGTACGATCTTAATGAAGTATATTTAGATAGTGTTTTACTGCACCATTATTTCATTTTTCGCTAATTAATTGACAATTTTTTGAAATTTCCGCAGAATTGTTTATACATATTTTTATACATGCCAGGTTTTACCTTTTCTTGAACGTAAATACACTCGATTCCCTCTTAAGTCACCAAATCCGTGCATCATCTTCTCGCTTAAGTCGCGAAATTTATTCTCTCTTAAGTCACGTTTAAAAGCAATCATAACCTCAACTTTTTCGTGTTTTTTAGTTGCAAAAAGTCATTTTTAGAGACGTACCACAGTACTTGTTATAATGAAAAATGAGCCAGCTGAAAGAAAAAATCAACGTAAGTATACCCAGTCGTGCGTGACAAAGTTCAATTTTCCGCTTGAGTAAATATTTTAAAGGTTAAATATTTTAAAATACACCTAACCTATTTTAAAGATTAGGTGCCTATATTTAATGTATTGCACAATCATTTTTTTTCAATAGAAATTGTACATATTCATGCGAGAATCCAATTTCCAAACGTAGTCCTAAAACTTTTACAGGCGGCGACTTAAGAGGGAGAGTTTCGTGACATAATAGGGAGAAACGTGGTGACATAAGAGGAAATGTGAATTAAGCGAAGGTGACTTAAGAGGGACTCCAGAATAAAGTATTAATATGATTACTATTTTCACATATCACATTTCTGAAAAAAAAAATCACATGTCACCTAGCCTAAAGTTGTTTTAGAGAATTTGAGCAAAAGTTCATTGGCCAGATGAAATGTCCGTGGCGTCTGCTGTCATAATAATAGTAAAGTCAATATGCCGCCAATTCCCAGCTTATCAAAAACCAATCTAAATTTACTCCTCTAAATTGCTTCTCTCTTTTAATAATTCACCGCACCCGATGATGTGTCTCTGATATCCTTTAGATATTTTTCAATATAAGCCAGTCTATAACTCAAGATCTTACGTAAAATATGTCCTTGTTAACGCCGAACAGTTTCTAAGGACTAACAGAGATAATAATGAGTGAGGATTTCAGGTTATTATATTTATATCAGGTCATGTACCGGGTGGGCAAATTTCGATGTTTTTATAGGGTATCTCGGTAACTGTAAGGGCTATGGAAAAATGAACCCACCTTTCCCGACCTTTTTTTTCGAGATAAATTCATTGGTGAAAACCAGAATTTGCTATATCTTTTCGTTTTCGAGTTGTAAACGAAAATTGATTTTTTTGAGTTTTCGATTGGTGTCGATAACTCGGTTGTTTGTAAAATTAGAAGAAATCTGTTTGCACGTTCTACAGGCACTTTTTTAAGTAGAATAGGATTTCCTTAACAGATTTTTTATATCTTGTGTAGTTTTCGAGTTATGGCATAAACTTCTATTTTTTTAAATGGAAACCATAGTTGGCTATGATTTAGCTAAAAAAGAGGGATTTTTTTCTCTTTACAACGATATATAGTTTGTGGGGTCTATGATGAGTGTTTATGCGGAAACAGTTAAAAATTTTAATTTTTTGTATAGGTATACTTACTTTGTTTTTTCTTTGCAGGAAGAGTAAGTTTCTATAGTAACACATTGTTACAACAATGTTTTAATAATAATAACTGTTGCTATGGAAATTTACTCCTGCGAAAAGTAACATAAATATATAGTAACAGTCGTATATAATGAATGGTATATTAAACTTAAATAACTAATTATGACATATTAGTGACTAATTAATAATTAATTATAACATATTCATAACAAGAAAGTTTAACACACTTAACAATCAAATTTGTAACAAATAATGTATGTAAAAAATACGATACAATATATTTTACAAAAACAAAACTAGACAGATTAAAAAAAAATACGAGCATGATTATTTACCTAAAGTTTTCAAATTGTCGTCCGTTGTTTGCGATGCACAGTTCACATCGCTTTGAAACACTTTTTGTTGCATTATAGATGTGAATATTTGAAACGGAATTCAGACAGTCTATAAGATTTTCTCTCAGTTGAACCAGTGTATTATTTGTCTTTTTGTATAAATTGTCTTTAATGGTTCCCCAAAAAAGAAATCTAACGGTGAGAGATCTGGCGACCGAGGAGGCCACTTTACTGGCCCATTGTTCCCTATCCATTTCTCCCCAAAATTAGTATTTAATAATTCCGAGATTAAATTAGTATTATGGGGTGGTGCCCCGTCTTGTTGAAAAAATACATGTCGTCTTTCGTTAAGTGGCAAGTTGTCTAAAAATTCTTCTACTATGTGGTAGTTTATCATATTGTAATACCGTTGACCATTTAAATTGTCATCATAAAGTTGGTAAGCTAAAATGCGGTTATTATATAGGGCACACCATACACTAAAACCGAAACGTCCTTGATTTTGAACATCAACAGTCTGATGAGGATTATCTTCAGACCAATAATGTTTGTTGTGTCGGTTGAAAATTCCGGCACTACTTACGTAACTTTCATCTGTCCAAATGATATTTTTAAAAAATAATTGGTCTTGCTCAATTTGTTGTAGGTACCAATTGCAGAAATCCAGTCGGCGTTCAGGATCAGTTGGAAGGAGCTGTTGTTGTTTCCTTATTGTATAAGGTCTAAATTTGTGTTTTTTTAAAACTGAAAGTGCTCTTCGTCGCGATATACCAGACTCTGCTTCAATTTGCCTACTTGAAATTGAAGGATTTACGACTACCATACCAACAACATTTATGGCAACATCCTCAGCATCTTGAATACGATAATTTTTTTGGTCTTGGTTTATTAAATCCTCCGTATTCAACGAGGTTTTCTTTTAGTCTACCAAAGATGGACATATTAGGTTGTCTCCTTTCAGGGTAGCGATTAAAATATGCTTCCGATGCAGCTTCAGAATTATATCCATTTTGAATAAAACACTCTAGCATATTAAACTTTTCGTAATTTTGATACGCCATCGCGCCTTGTCAATTTCTTTAATCGAAACTTTAAAACTATAATGCAAGCAAAAACCAAACATAAACAATTAATCAAACAGTAATGTGTAACTGTGTATTTACATCCCAATATCCAACTGTTCTGTTTTCAAAATGACAGGCGCCTACTGTGCAAAATCATTGAAATTACTATACTGTCCTTTATTAGAAAACATATGTTTTTAACTGTTTCCGCATAAACACTCATCATAGACCCCACAAACTATATATCGTTGTAAAGAGAAAAAAATCCTCTTTTTTAGCTAAATCATAGCCAACTATGGTTTCCATTTAAAAAAATAGAAGTTTATGCCATAACTCGAAAACTACACAAGATATAAAAAATCTGTTAAGGAAATCCTATTCTACTTAAAAAAGTGCCTGTAGAACGTGCAAACAGATTTCTTCTAATTTTACAAACAACCGAGTTATCGACACCAATCGAAAACTCAAAAAAATCAATTTTCGTTTACAACTCGAAAACGAAAAGATATAGCAAATTCTGGTTTTCACCAATGAATTTATCTCGAAAAAAGAGGTCGGGAAAGGTGGGTTCATTTTTCCATAGCCCTTACAGTTACCGAGATACCCTATAAAAACATCGAAATTTGCCCACCCGGTACATTGGCGACAATATTTCAATTAATTTCCGTATCCTTAGATAATATTCCTTAAATGTAAAAAGTAAGAAGCAGTTTTATGTCATGGTTTAGAAGTTTTTTTTTTGGGCTTTTTGATAAGATTCTGTATTGAGAAATTTTGGTGACATAATTTAAGTACCTCTGACTATATAATTAAACCAGCCTACACTTTCTGCATGTAACCACAATACAGCACGTAAGTGTTAGTTTTTGATTAAGTAGGTACTTATTACTTTAATTATAACTGACCCTTTTTCATGATGATTCATCTGACTACAATTAAATTTTATACATAATTTACTATATACCTAATACAAAATGACTGCTGGGTCACGCACCAAAAAATGTGAAGCGTTTGAACGTAAACTTTTTAAAAATTTGTTTTGCCTCATTTAAGTACACTTAGAAAATAAAGAGATAATGATTTATGTTAAGATTATCTAGAACTGACCAAAACTAGCCATCAAATGTTAGTATGTCGTTATATGTTTCGATTATGACCACTTACAACATGGTAACATTAGACTGTAAAATATAGAGTTCGCCAAGATGTTTGCACCATCCAGATTTTTTTTATTGTTCATTAATCGTATATTTGTAATTAATGATGGTCGAACAATATGGGCATATTTGGTCTAAAGTGTGGTGTGCGTGAATGCTGCTAGGAAGGCTCGGTTACTGTCTTTTTTTTGTGATACGACGTCGCCTGCATGGTTACTAAGCATCTTGCGTCTCAATTCTCATTTTGAGAAATAGTTATTATGTAACTGGTCTTTCCTTATCTTTTCTAACTTTTAACTATTATTTCCTTCCATTTTCTTATCCTTTATATTAGGTGTTTCTGAAGATAGGGTACACTCCATAATTTTTAAAGAGAAAGAGATATGCGTTTCGGGTTTTTACTGTTTCTAAATGACTCCAAATTTGGAGTCTTATTGAATGTTTTTCCATAGCCAACTAGATTTGTAAATAGAAACTTTGGATTTATAAATGCAACGCCCTGTATATTTTTCTATAAGTTCTTCTGAGAATTCAAAATGATCAATTTTTAATAGACATTTTTTTCTAGATTTAATTTCTAAATTTAGAGTGCTAATTTCGATTTTTATTACCACTGTAGAAAATAGGAGCGATTTTTAATTTCAAGGTCATTTAGCTCATTTGTTCAAGTAGAAATGCCCCGAATACGTTATGTTTTAAAAAATTTTAAAAACTATTATTTTCAATGGAAGGTACCACAATTTTGAAGGCAATTTTGGCACTTAAAAACAATCCAAATTTGACTATTTTGATGATTTCTTACAAAAAAATTTGAAAAAAATTATGTCAATACATACAAAGCGTTCAAGTTAAAAATAGTATTATACTGTGGACAAACGTGAAAAGTGCTAAAAATAATTGGTAAGAATTCTTGTTGATTAATATCTTTTATTGTGTTTTCCAGATTCAACCGAGTTCTGTGCGTTATTATTTAACTTTCGGAGAACTGCAAATAAAATGGAGCCTGAAAATTTCTCTCAAGGGGTTTTCAAGAATGCTCTGTTCGTCTAAAACAATGACAACATTATATCTGTATATACCGGAAGTGAACACTAACTTCGTTATATTAAATGACGCCCTATGTTGTTGTAAATGGGGAGAAAACAAACTAATAGTATTTGTAAAAGTATGCGTCTCAAAACCGAGGATTTTAATATAATACATGCATAGGGGCTCCCCAAGGGCAGTCCCTTAGGTTCTCTAATTATTTTAATATTTCCCCACATCCCCCAAAAAAGTAGAGGATATAATAATTCAAAGCAGTAGGGGCGAAAACTAAATAACTTCCTAGCTGTGCATTAGGATCTCTTAACGCACACCATAGTAGAGTGGCATTGTTTTACAATAAGAAAATAGTTATTTCATAATTATGCGTCAGTATAACATGGACATATTTCTAAATTATGCGTCCTGGGTGAAGATGATCGGCCGCCCGAGTACCTACCTAAAATATTGTATACACGAGTTGTATACAATATTTTTATGAAATCTAATATTTTTTGTAAATTAAGCATAGCTTAAATGTTCTGTAGGAATTAGTACGTAAAAAAATTCTTTAGGCACTAATGCCTAAAGTACTTTTACTTTTTTTGTATAAGATATTGGATGTAAAGATATACTGTGTACAATTTGTGTGTATAATATCCTTTTTATTGACTGTAAAAAATAATCTGCAGTAAGCAAATAATCTTTTTACTGAAATAATGTTTAGAATACTAAATTCAAACTTAGCTTTGTGATTAGGTGTTAATATGATATATTTAAATGTCAGACAACTATTTAAAATGAATTAAGAAACATAATAACTCATAGCCGACATATCATACTACTAATATATTCTCTTATATATATAAATATATAAATCCTCTTATACATATATCCTCTTTAAATACATACTCTATACCCAAAATATACTGTTTTCGAGTTATTTCAAATTATTTAAGAATGTGGTTGGGGGATCAAATTTTAATAACATCGTCCTTTCTTAAGACGATTATTTAAAATGGAAAATAATGTACTTTATAATATAGTTCGCTGCCCTCATTTATCCTTTTTCTATAAATACTAGTATTCCCTATAACTAAACTCTATGGTTTTTGAGTTATCTCAAGGTATTTATCAAAATTATTAAAGCAAGAGTTACGTTAGTACGGCGTGCCATGGACAACAAATGTATAACAATTATTATAAATGTTTTCTAAGAATATGTAGGTATCAAATAAATTCAATCGTACCACAAACATATATAGAAAGATGATACAAAAAAGGAAGCGAACGAATATCGTTCGCTTCCTTGTAAAAAAATTTACAGTGACAAAATAGAGGGTCAACGATCGGTCTTATAATAATAAGACAGCAAATTCTATTTAAAATTTTTAAATTGCGGAATTAATAAATATAAAATCGTTGACCCTCTATTTTGTCACTGTAAATTTTTCCGTATATCTAGATTTCTTGACAGTACGGTCAACCGTTCATTCTTACATGGTAACAAATTAACCATAAAATTTTACCACTGCGAAAGTTATTAGTTTTTTTTCTACGGGTTTACAATATTTTTTTTAATATCTCGAAAACCATTTATTTTAGAGTGGTTATGAAGTGGCGAAAAATTAGTAGAAACCAAATATGATATAAAAATATAGCATGCCATCCAAGTTAGTATTCACTTTCGGTATACCCGGAAGCGTATTTACATACCATACTATTGTACGGAACCTAGCCGTTCTGAATCGTGGTATGATTGGTAAATATCAAACGCTGCTATTACTACTACAGAATATACTGCGATACAGAACTATTTAGAAATCTAACTGTTCTGTATCGTGGTATGATTGGTAAATATCAAACGCTGCTATTACTACTACAAAATATACTGCGATACAGTACGATGCGTTGTTTGTAATGGAAAATTATATAAAATGTCGAGCTGTCTCATTGGCAATAAAACAAGACGTTATTGTGTTACAATTATTTTATTTTAAACTGACACATTGTACTATTATTAGTAAATCAAAATAACCTAAATAACGAAAACATTCTCAATGTGATTTTGCATTATGTCGATTAAAGGGGACGAAATCTTTTAACATCCTTCGAGCCTTACGTTTCTGAGTTATTTTTTCTTCTTTAGCGGGCCTTCCTGCTTGAAACCTTTTGGAACCAGATGTCATTCCAGACCTCTACAGACCTTTACGCCGACTAATTGACGTCGGTCGCACTTTTATGATTCTACCACGTCGAATGTTTTTCATGTTCACAAATAAATTCATTAGTTCTGATGGCGTTTTTATTTTTTTCGAGAGGTTTATTTAGTTTAATTATTATATTCGTCGACTCTGGTGTAGTGTCCATTTTGACCATTTCGAACAGGTTTGAAAAATTTTGACTCAATGCTTTTATAGCGACTCCTTTTTTCACGTTGAAATTTGTTGTCGATATTGAAGAAGACGCTGAATTAGAATAATTATTATCGATCATCTCTTGATCAAGTAAATCATTTTTACGGTCCTCACATGAAACAATTTCTTTGCTGTTGCCCTCACATGTGATGGAAGTATTCATCATGTCTTCAAAAAACATGCGATCAATGTTGTCCCCGACGGCAAGTTCAGCCAAATCTCTTCTGTCATTAGGTGACAATAGCGGACTGCAGGTTGTTGTGAGGAGATGAAAATTTTCTTCGACGGCACACATATGTTTACAAAACTTTCCACCTTGCCCAGCAATGCAATCACACATGCCTATGTTCATATCTACTATATATAGCAATTTATTATCACTTTCTGACATAACTAAATATTGAGATTATGTTAATTTATTAACCAAAAGATTTTTTGCTTTAAACTTTAGTTTCGAATAAATTAAATGATTTTTGTATTTTCTGTAATTTTCAACCGATATGATTCGTCGTTTATGATAATTTTCAAAAACATTACAGACAAAATCAATAAGTGCGCAACTATTGAAGGCTTTACACAGTTGCAAAACCAGATCTTTAAAAATTCTTATGGAAGATTCACAGTAATTATTTGTGTTATGGCCTCTTGTTATTAAATTTGATCTAAATGCATGGGTCCATTCAGCTTTTCGTCAGTAGAAATCACTGACGTATTTTAAGAGTTTTGCATATTTTACAATTAAATTATCTTTTATAAAAAGAAGATTATTCATGTTCAAATTCTTCTTCCGTTTTAGAATATAGAATTAGTTGAAACTTGCTCATTATATTAGGTCTATCACTTGTTACACAACCCAACTGTTGTGTTGTTACTTGGAACAACCCAGTTGGTTCTTGTTCCAGTACTAAATCGAGAAATCCATTTATTCACCCATTCACCACAAGATATTTCTTCAACTTTTTTTGAACGTACATTTAAAACGAAGTTGTTTATATCTTGGTAATTGTAACTTTGTACCATATCCGTTGAATGCAATATGCTTTTGATATTAGTTAAACACTCATCCATTTTCCACTTATATCAAACGTGCAGGACAGCGTTAAACCAAGACAATGACTAAATACTAACTGCATTATTATTTGTGCGTAGCGACTGGCGAATTTAACGAAGCACATGCGCGCGGACGCTAAATAATTCTGAATCGCAGTATATTCTGTAGTAGTAATAGCAGCGTTTGATATTTACCAATCATACCACGACACAGAACAGCTAGGTTCCGTACAATAGTATATGTAAATACGCTACCCGTAAGTGCAAGAAAGTCGTCATTATTTTAGATGTCGAGTATCGCCGTAAACCCCAAGATATACATTTTCAGCTCCATATCATTTATAGTTCTCCCAAAACGTTTAATAGGCCACTCACCGTGAAGCACCCTGTGTATTACGTTTTTCAAATAAACTGCAGACAAGCATAAAAAGCTTATTTGGTTGAATCTATTTTATTTACCAAACATGTGACTTGGGTTTCGTTGTACAAAATTTTATACTCTTTTGACCCTCTTTACGATTTTGCCCTGAATTCGGAGGTAACATTATGTACAGCATGTAAAATACCACATTTATAGAATTCACCATTCCGAGTTTCTTTACAGAACGTCTTTGCAGAACGTCTAAAAAGATTTTACCGTTACATTTAAATAATAAATCGATGTTTTACGTTACGTTGGCGGGATCAAGAATTTCGTTAAGTAAAATAACTTAAATTTAAAATTACCTTCTCAGTGAACTTATAAAAAAATGTAAAAAAAAAGCTAAAAACTGCTCGAAAATTTATACTTAAAAGTGTAATATTGGCATTTCTCTACCTCAAAATGTTATAGAACCATTTGTTGGTTATTTTCAGTCGGAATATTTTAAGAGTTATTCACATTATGATACACTCCTTCCTCCCTCCCTCGTAAGAGTATAATAATTAATAAACCGCTGTCTTAGGAATCACTTCCTCCACATCTAATTTATCCGCATTTATGGCCTTTATGACATGTATTATGACGTTTATAACCTATATGATCTTAATGACTTTTGTGACCTTTATTGCTTATTACATTTATGGCTTTAAGACCTTCATATATTATTTTTATGTCCTTTGCGATATACATAGGATGTGACACGTATGACGTTTACGACCTATATAATCTCTATAACCAATTTGTCTTTTATGTTATATTTTTATTACCCATATGATGTAACACCTTTGTGGCCTATATGACCTATATGACCTTTATGTTCTACGTGATCTTTATGAGCTCTATAACCTCTATGGCCAATATGACCTCTGTTATGTTCGTTTTTACGAATTTTTAATTTTGTTATAAATTTTATATGCATCGTATTTTTATTATTCTATAACATTTTGTTTTAGTTACTCTGGTACCCCTTGTGAGAGGACCCAAAAAGGACAAAAAAAGGTTGGAATCTTAGAGCACTGTCCACTGTCTAATTACGAAAATTTACGTTAATAATTTTGTTTGAACTTTTTTAATATTTACCCCTTCGTCAACACCCTCAATTCCTACTCTAGTAAGATAAAAACCTTTAAATTTTAAACACAATTTATTATAACAAAACAAAATAACGAATTAAACTATTAAAACATTATTACAAAGGAGAAGGGTCCCTAAGGCCGGTTTTCGGCCTAATTTATTTTTGGTCAAAAAATAAAAAAATATATTTTTTGTATTTACTTATATCATTTACAATGGATCTGACCACAAACGAACCCACCCCAACCCTCGCCCCTCTTTTTACCCCCCTTAATGACGCAATAAACAATTTGCTTTTTAACAACTTCCACGGTAGTTTTTGGCTAAAAAAATATATTTTGTCAAAAAACATCAACCTAACCACTCACAGATATCACATAATTGATTATTTAAAGGATACTTAAATAGAGGCAGTTGCTAAAGTGGGAGTAGTTTAGTGCATTCAAGTGATATGCGTGAGTCATTAGGATTATGCTTTTTATTACTTCAAAAAGATTGTTGGAGTTTGATTTGTAGTACAAATATTATTACTTTCAATAATATTCATAGTTCCCAAAAATCCATTTTACACGCAGAAGTGAATGGTAGGAATAACGGCAGGGGTGCAGATTTTCGGGGGAAGGAGGTAATTCAGGAGGGGGAGATTATATGTGATATCCGTGAGTGATTAGGGTGATATTTTTTGATAAAATATATTTTTTTTTAACCAAAAACTACCGTGGATGTTGGTAAAAAGCAAATTGTTTATTGCGTCATTAAGAGGGGTAAGAAGAGGGGGAGGGGTTGAGGGTGGGTTTGTTTGTGGTCAGATCCATTGTAAATGATATATAAATAAAAAGAAATTGTTTTAATTTTTTGACCAAAAATAAATTAGACCAGCCAAAACCAGCCTTAGGGACCCTCCTCCGTTAGGTACAATAATTTATATTTGAATTTATATTGTCGTCCGTTTTACAAACGCGACCGCGGGGGCACGCTATATATTCGGCTAATATATTCGGCACGCGTATATTCGGGCACTTCTAGATGGGCCGGCTAGATAGAACTCGATGCTTCCGAAGGAGCACGATGAGGAAGGCTCGAGAGGCTTTCGCAACGCGGTGAGGAGTCGCTGAGTGACTCTCTGACGTGTCGTTGCAATATATATATATTACCCCCATGTACCCACAACTGCTTCACTGATTAATCAGCTCCAGATATCGTCATGATACATGTGTTCCCAAGTTTATGTCTTAAAACTTTCTCGAGGTATCATATACAAAATAAAGGGGTTACCAGACTGAGAGACAAACAACTGACAGATAAAAAAAAACTGGAAGTCTTCCACGAAACACCGAACTACTACACTTTTCTCGACGCGCGTTTCGCCAACCAAGTTGGCATCTTCAGGAGAAGATTAAAACTGAAAACAGTTTTAATCTTTTTTTGTTTCTACGCCGAAGGTTCCAGTACCCACTCCAGGAACTGACAGATAGACAGAAAATTGTTTTCGCTTAAAATTAATATTATTTCAAAACTGTTGTTTTTTTTTAAATCTAGAATGCTATGGATAAGGTATACAAACATTAAAATATTGTTTTTGTTCGAAAATCTTTAAAAATCAGTTTTCTCTAAAACTATGAAGTAAAATATATGTAAAAAAAAACCTTTTTAAAAATATGCTTTTATTTAGAAATGCTAAACTAAAAAGTAAAAAAATTCAAAACAACTATCAGTGAATCTTTTTGAAGCATGAAATATATATTTTAAAGCCTGGGACTTTATTATAAATAGAAAGTTTCAGAGAATTATTAATTACTTATGAAGTTTGACGTCTCAATCTTTTAAAATACATGTTTCATGTTTTAAAAAAGATAGTGGATCTTTTTCATTACTGAATCATTATTTTGTTATTGTTTACTTTTTTAGTTCACCGTTTTTAAATAAAAGCTTATTTTTGAAAAGATTTTTTACCTGTATTACCTACTTTGTTTATCCTTTTCAAGGGCGTAGGCAGGGGGGCGATCGCCCCCCCCCCCCCCCCCCAAAGGTTCAAGTAAAAACCGAAATACTCGGGGGAATGCGGTTGCCGTTGGCTGTAGTGACCTTTTTTTTTGGCTTTCTTGTTTTATCTGCAGCGATCGCCCCCCCCCCCAAAGATAACTACTGGCTACGCTCTTGATCATTTTTGGTATTAAAACTTGTTTTTATTTATGCACCATCATGGGGTGTCCATAATATTGATTTAGGACCATGTTGCGCAGCTTGTATTCCACTCGTCGAACCCTTTCAGTTGATACCCATGTCAACGGTATTATAAAGAACCGTTTAGCCGGCTTATAACTAAAGCCGGCAAAACAGCGCAGCGGCCCACAAAGTGTTCACACATCTCAACGTAAATAACAAGGTAAGTTTAACACATCTCTTTATAAAGTCAGTTTATTTTTTTCATGAATTTTGTTTTTGCACATACAAGTAGTAAGTAGTATGACGCGTACGATTATGGCCCGCCGCCCGGATCTGCCGGCTTTACTTATAACTCATTTAACTCATTATTTTTTTTAAATGGGAATACCCCGAGTACATTATGTTTTTACTATCTTGAAAATTCCTCTTTTCAATGGTACAAAACTTATTAGGACACTAATCTTCCATAAATGAGATTTTTAATTTCCTCACAAAAATACGGTGAAAAGTGAAAGCTTCCCTACGGACAACTACAATAAGTGGACATTTCTTTTAAGCGGACAAATATCAAATATGGAACAAAATTGTTATCTAGACTCTATAAAGTATCTTTCAATAAGGACACACACTGGTCGCTGACAATGTAATTTCAACCATTTATTTAAATGTTCCATAAATGGACGCAGTGCTTAATAAGGGACTGAAGCCTCTGATTATTTCAATTCACAGCTGAGATATTCAATTGTATTTAGATAAAAAATTCTACCAAAGTAATTTTTATCTTACCTATTTTTTTTTTAATAGAAAAATAAAGAAAATTGTTTATGTTGTACATGATCTACAAGTATAAAACATAGTTTGACTACTTTGAAAGTTACAAATATATATTGATTCAGCTTTTTATAAAAACAAAAAAAAAACATTTCGGGAATATTGATTCCTCGAACTGACACATGGAGCCAAAATAAACTAAACAACTCTTCTTAATCAGGATTTTCTCCACGTACTCTCATCATATAATCAGGTACAACCTATTTTACTTTCGATGTATACATATTATATACGTTTATTCATGTATTGGCAAAGGTAAAATATATTTATGTTATACAGTGAAGGGTAAAAGTGTGAACCACGTAAATATCTCTAAAGGTAATAGAAATATTGGTACAAAATTTTAAATGTGAAACTAGCGTTACAATGCCCTAACTGGAACTTAGTTTGAAATACAATATTTCAATATTTAGAGTGTTCGACCGTACCGAGCTTATTTTTTTTAAATAATGCCCTGTATATTTTCCCATTGTTCTGTACGCTTTGGTGTACTGATTTAAATTAACTACACACTTATTATCTAAGGTGATTTTTTTTGGTAACTGCATACAAATGAAAATCGTATTTTTAGTGTTCACACAAAAAACAAAGAATTGAGATAAAATCTGATTTTTACCAGATTTCGCGGCAAAAACTATTTTCACTATTCACTAATTAATTAAATTCACTATTCACTAATTTGTCCTTTTTTTTTTGTCCGAAACTCCATAACCCTTCGTCAATTGTCGTTATTGGTCGCTAAGGAATTCTCACTGGATGCAAGAAGCTCGTACGGAGCACATTCAGAAGCTAAATCTTTTGGCTGCTATTTACAGAAGTCGTATTTACAACTAAATAATTCCTGAATAATGAAATACTTCCAGACAATATTATATAGTTTCGGCAGGACGGCACAGCTCCTCATTATGCTCGTAGTGTTCGAAACTGACTAAATTAATATTCTTGAGAGATTGATTGGACGAATGAAATTGCATGGCCTGTGTGTTCCTCGACCTTAGTGCAATAAATTCTGTTGTTATTTAAGGCTCACAGTTTATTTTTAGGGATCTAACAGGATTATCAGGGTATAATCGAAGAAATTATGATAAGTGGCTCAATTATTAAGTTTTGCTCGATTGATATATTCAATTGTATCACGTTTCTGTTTCTGATATCGTGTTAGTTTTTATTACAAATAGATAGCGTATCTAAGTCAAAAATATTTTGAAACTATAAATTCTGTGTACATCTATGACTTGAGGCCGATTGATAAAGCGTAGTGTTTCAATACTTTTTTGAAAACGTGTTTAAGTTTGCATTTGTTTCTACGTCGAAGGTTTTTGTCCTATGTCAGTATGAAAATAACTGCTGTTATTATTTTTCGGGAAAATTCAAGATAGAAAGATTGACATTGTGTTAAGTATGGAAGAGAATCCACAGAGTACCTACCTCTACACTAGTTGCCTCAGAAAATGAAGTTAGTCAGACGACAGTTCTACGTATCCTGAGGAAAGAAAACTATGGCATTAGGAATGAAATGGGAACCATTACCCCGGAAGTTATTCAGAATGTACAAGAAGAATTTGTACACAGGCTTGCATATTGCCAAGAAGTTGATGGAAGGCATTTCGAACACTTAATTTAAAATTGTATCTGCTTATTAAAGAAATTTTCGTTTATTTATTGTGAAAAATATATTTTTCATTTTGTAGCCTTCAATTATAATTTACTCAAAAAAATTGGTATGTAAGGTAGCAACATTTTTATATCGTTCAATCGACAATGAAAGGGTCTCTCAAATTAAATTTAAAAAATGGGGGTTGCCATTGGAAAAATAAGTTGAAGACGCCATTACTCGAAAACAAATGACATCTGTACATAGACGTTCCCTCAAAAATGTGTGTTTTTATTAAACAAAATCGACCTGAGGATTTCTTCCAACCATTTTTTGTTTCACATTTACTGAATTTATTCCATACTTTAGGCGCGCACTGTATATGACGTGTATTAATCGGAATCGTGGCATTGTACGACCAACAATCAGCATCGTTATTATTTAGCAAATAAATAGAAATAAACCAGCATCATCATAAGAAATTTTATAAATCTAGAATATACATATATTACAAGATAATAATATATCGAAAATAACATGAAGAAATAACACATCTAGAATATCCAATTAGATAAAAGATTGTGTGGTGGTAGCTTTTCGAAAGAAAATACGATTCCCAAAATTTTGGAGCCCTAGGGTCAAAAGGTGAAGTTTAATGAAGTTCCAAAGTTTGGTATGTCTTGAGAACTTTAACTTCGGGAGAAGATTAAAACTACATTTTACATCAAAACCGTTTTAAACTTCTCCTGAAGATGCCAACTTGGTTGGCGAAACGCGCGTCGAGAAAAGTGTAGTAGTTCGGTGTTTCGTGGAAAACGTCCAGTTTTGTGTCATAACACGATAGTAAATATTCGAATAAACGTACTGGGGAGCTAACGATTACACGACATAGTGGTATTAAGAAGGTATGGTAATATCAGTGGTCATGAAGAATGAAACTTAAAAGGACTTACCCACAAGATCTCATAAAAGTGTAATACAAAAAGTAATATTACTTTTTAACTAGTGTATGGTCTTTTACAGAGTATACTTTTGCAACTTTTTTCGTCTCTTGTTAAACAATTGTAGTTGCGTTACAACTGACTTTGTTTGTGTTAGTTAATGAATTTTACCTTTAATCTAACGAAATATAACTTGTCTCACTTGTGTCAAAACAGGTATTTTCGTAACTTTTATTTGGAACAGGTATACCCATAAAACAAGAACACCTCTTACCTTATCGTAAAATTCTAGATACCTACGCTACGTCGCGGTATCCAGAATTTTATGATAACAGTTTTGGCGTGTTTATATTCCAAGGGCATGCCTGTTAATATCTGTTTGGCAGGTGTTGGCAAGTAAGACTCGAATATTAAGCAATACCAAGTCAATTGTATTTTAATAACATTCCAATTGTCTAACAATGTTATGCTACAGTACCTAATATTATTTTTTGTATTAAAGTAATATTTTATGTATCTTTAGATCTTCGGGATATAGCTTTTTTTGTCTCTTGTTTTTAGAAAATCACAGGTTTTTAAAGAATGTGCATGATGTTGGTTGATAAGTTTTACCTTTAAATCGACGATTTACTAAGTAATAAGTTTATTTTACGTACTAGCGAACCCATATTTACTTGTAGAACTGTAAGGACATTACCATAATTTTTCTAGTATACTGCTACACCGACTTGTGATCTATGGCAATAATACGAATACTGTATGACCCACTTTTATAACTGATAATCTAAAAATTTAATTGTCATTATAATTAAAAATCTAACTGTCATTATAAGTTTATAACTTGTGAATCAGATTTCTTCGCGTTTTAGGTCCAAATTTTATTAGCTTCGTGGATGAGTTCTTTTAAGTGTCATGTTTCGTGACCACTAACCTTACCACACCTAAATACGGCTCCATCATGTAATAGTTAGCCCCTTAGTACGTTTATTTGAGTATTTATTATTGTATTACGATGTATTTTCTGTGAACCATCATTTTGCAATAATAGTGACCTGACTAAAATTCTGACGTTCATATTAGTAGCCTCGAGTTTATGTTAGTAGGATCTACGCATGCCAAAACTAGCTTCCAGAATCACTGCGCCAGCGCTCGGGGATTGTTATTGTTTGTTGCGTTTGTTGTCGTTTGGTTAGTTTAATAATATGCAGACAGCTGTTTGAGTGTTTGAGGAGGATGTTCTTGCATATGTGTGTTAGCTTACATCCGCACGTAAAATCATTGACAAATGACAATCTAATAGTTTTAATCTCCTCCCTGAAGATGCCAACTTGGTTGGCGAAACGCGCTTCGAGAAAAGTGTAGTAGTTCGGTGTTTCGTGGAAAACATCCAGTTTTTTGTTTCTACGCCGAAGGTTCCAGTACCCACTCCAGGAAATAACAATATTGAGTAATAAGCGTGTTATTGCAATTATAGTAAATATTCTCCGTAGGTAGGTAATTACAGTAAATAAACCCCCTTCTTCAGCTAAACAGCCGACCACCAAAATATCATTTATTTATTTAAAGTTTTTCTTCTGATCTGATAAATATCCATTTATATTTTTAAGAATGTATGTATTATAGTGCTTCTCCAATACCCTCGTAATAACCACACATTAACCAGACCAGAATAAAATATGAAAAAGGTATTTCAAATTTCAACCCAAACAGTTTTAACATGGTTAACCTCATGTTTAGGCGGTGATGTCATCTATTCAAGATAGAAGTTAACTTATCAATTACCCTTCATTCTGCAATGTACGCATTAGGGTGATTCGTGCGCTATATAAAAAAAAATAAATATATATATATATATATTTTTTTTTTCCCGGTGCAGGCTTTCGGGACCAAAAACACATATGCATATAAGTCTATGGTGTGATGTGTTTGGGGACCGTCTATAAAGTGGTGGGGAGCCAAGTGAGGGGAGTGTACGTAATAAGCGACCGTGGTGGGGATGGAATGTATGGAATCGTATGTCATCGTTCGCAATGCCTATTTTATTTGTCATTTCCTTTAATTTCCTTTAATGGAGATAATCCATATTATACGTTATATAGTTACTGCAGATATGAGATGTACTTGTGGTATTTACAGAATTAGATACAATCTCATGATGAACAACTTTAAACCACGTGTAGGAATAATGCAGAATCCCTGCAAGACGTGGAAAATGACAATTTAGCCAGAAGTGTAATACCTACCTACATACATTGTAACAGAATGAATAAACTCCAGTTTTGTGTACGTGTTTAGTGTCATATGTTGGATAATACCATAGTGACACCCCATTTTTACGACGATAGGTACACAAAACACACATAGATAGAAATATAACTGACATAGACCACTTAGAGTATAAATGTTGCTGAAAACAACCGTTGGATGACACTAGTATAAGTTTTAAACCAAATGTTTCTGCAACCAACAATACAAAGTGTCGTTTGTTGGATTGCCAACTATCAATTCAAAATTATATTGGAGCATAAGTAAAAAAAGTTACCTACATACAATTTAGACTTTTTCAAAGTTTATAAACAGATAGACTTCCAGGTTTTTTATGTTCGGTGAATTTTTTTAGCGCATATTGTAGATGTGTATAATACGCTGATACAAACACAGCTTATTAATCTTATTAGTGTTTTGTGACTTGTTGCTTAGTAAGTTGTATAATTTTGTTTAAAATGGATAATGTTATACGACGTAGACGTTGCGCTGTACCCGGTTGTGAGGATCGCGTAAGCGTGAGACATCGGTTTCCCATAAACGATGAAAAAACTTTTAATAGTTGGGTATTGATAGTAGATCATCCTCGTTTTTCTCACTTGACCCCTCGAGAAATTTACAACTCCTATTTGGTGTGCCATAGACACTTTTCGGAAGACAGTGTTGTTGTAGGAACAAAAAGGGGGCTGAAAGTAGGAGCAATACCGACTTTATTCTTACCCACCAAACCTGCTAGTAAGTACTAATATTTATTTAAAATATTGATAAATGCAAAAGTTGACACCGTTGTGTCGCCTTATAAGACGAAAGACTAAAATGAATATTTTCTGATTTAATGTCATAGTTAGGGTTTGGAAAGTTTGCTCATAGTAAATAAAAAAAATTGTGCACAGTCACTAATTGTGCTTGACACTAGTTCAATATAACAGTCTGTACTTATGTAATTAGTAATTACATAAATAATATATGTATATGTATATACATTTAAACTGTCTTGATTACAGCTCCAGCAGCAGAAACACAAATTGATACTGAAGAATGTATTCTACCGCCAGTCAAGAAACAAAAATTTAATATTACTGGAGAAGCAGGTAACCAAAATGAAATTTTAGAAGTAAAACTGTCTAATATATAAATAGAAATATGTTTGGGAAGAATTGTTGAAATTGTTATTAAATTTGAGAAAAAATCTTTAAACAAGATTACTATTATAGGTACCTCATCAAGAACTTTGTCATCTCCCAGTGAGCAACAATTTACAGTAGAAGAAAAATTATCAAATGCTTCAACACATGTTTTACCTCTGGTTTCACCAAAGAAATGTAAAAAAGGTAATCCTTATATTTCTACTTGTTTTGTTTGTATTGTTATATATGTATGTAAGTTATTCAGCCTACAATGTACAGTGTGTTCCATAATTTAAAGTTAGTGTTACTTACATATATGGAAAACTGATTTATTAATGTTTCACAAAAAAAAAATTGGAATAAAAAGTTTGTACTTGTTGAGAAGTAGAACACAAAAAAAAACATGATTTGGGCTTAAGAATCAAGTATTCTAAATGCATATGTACAAACAAAAAAAAAATGTAAAGAAAACGTATCTTCAAAATAATATTTTACAATATATTTATGGTTGCGTAGGGAACATTTTTTTCTGTTTTATAATCCACTTTGTCAGTGCCACGTCTTAGCTAAATATCCTCACATTTGTTTTGGGGCAAACAAAAAATGTTAATTTTTAATTTCAGTATATGGAAGTAGAAAATATATTTTACGAGCTGTTCAAGTTAGTCGTCAGAGCCAACTAACTCCTAAGGCCAAGAGAATATATCAAATGGTTAATCAATGGAGCATCAAAGCGTGTGCAACGGCAAAAAAATTAAAAAGTTACCAGGCACGACTTGCTGAAGCTGAAAAGCTTGCAAGTTCTCCAACATTTGAAGAATATAAAAAATGTGGTCAATCATATGACCTACAAATTTATTATGTGTCAGGTGAAAAATCAAATGCTACCCCCTCGAGGTCGCCGTTTCACAATGGATGAAAAAAATATTAGCACTGACATTAATGAAATCCAGTGGATAAGGGTATCGTTTACTTTCAAAAATATTTGCTCTTCCTTCTCGACAAACATTAACAAATTTATTAAATACAATGCCTTTGCAACCAGGAATAAATAAACATATATTTACGACACTGAAAGAATCCGTGAAAAAAATGAATGATAAAGAGAAGCTGCTAAACTGAAAAATATGTTGACAGATCAAATAAATTTTAATCCATTAATATGTTCAGATCATAAAAATATTAAAACGTTTTTTTTAAATACTATAGTTAAATGTGTAATTTATTTTTATATTAAACAGATAAATCGCCTAGTGAAAGGTAAAGACAGTAAATTTAAAAGATATTTAGCACTAACAAACGATAGGAATAATATTGACCCATTTAAATTACATGCACATGAAAAATATTTAAGCAAACAAAAGATTAAGAAAAGAAAATAGTTAATAGTTATATATATAATATAATATATATAATAGTTATAGTTAATGTCTTTTAAAATCTGACAATCTTGCACGCTTGATAGATTGGACAGATATAAAAAACATTAGTGATGAATTTAGAATATGTAGTAGCTATTTTATTGTTTCCATGTGTAGATAATGGTAGTGAACCTATGTATTTTAAATTATTTTAATTCTTTTGGACCCTAGAATAAACAGAACTCCGATATATGTTTCTGAACAACTGTAATACAAAAGCCAAGATTTGTATTACAGTTGTTCAGAATATAATATTATTTGACACTTGTGTCAAAGTATTTGACCTTTCAATTTGCAAGTCGTTACATATTTTAAAAAACGTAGGTGGCCCCCTGTAGTGGTATCAATCTTCATTTTATTAACGATTTATATGCTCTGTAGAAAATTGTGTTTTGTATTGTATGCTCTATTAATTAATTTGTTCTACACCTTTCATGTTTTCTGGAATAAATATTGCTATTCCTATTATAAGTAGTATTTAATATACAATAATTTTATTAGCATGTAGTGTATATTAGTTTATTTAACAAAACGGAAATTATTGCTAATACCAATAGTAGTTTTCCTGTATTTGAAATACTATTTAATATCTTTAACAAGCAGTGTCCATTTATAAATGCATAGTTTCAGTTGTATTTTAATATATTTTTATACTCTATTTAGAAATACATTATTTTAATCAATTGCTTTTTAGTTCTTGTGTGATATAAGTCTTTTTATATATTGTATAATGTATAAATTACAATTATAATTTTTATGATGTGAATATTGTGTATACGATGCACTATAATATGTCTTATGCATAGAATTATTTTTTACAAAAATATATTGTAATTTATGCATTATGTCACAAAATATGCAAACAAAAGTGAAAATTATTTAGGAATATTCGAATACGGGGCAGTTAAATTTCCCGCTAATGACATGTAGTTCTGAAAACAACCACTCGTGACGCTAGTTATTTATATGAAGTTGTTTGTATTGAAGATAGCTATCTATTTATATGTGATTTGTGGATAGGTATACAATCAATGGTAGAGGCACCGATCTTGAAATTTTATCAGAAGTGTTACCTACTTCTTTTTTTATGTTTATGTACATACCTGTGCATATCCGAGAGCAAACTATTTCTAGGGCGTAGGGTCCCATGAATTAGTGGAAAACTAATTTAGATATAAGTGAAAGTGCACTGGTACCTACATTGACTTCTGCATATGACTTATATCTATTTAATAAAAAAAAAATAAAAGCCAAAGTGCAGTTTATGTTGCCATCTATGCACAGTAAAAAAAATCTCATCACTACACCAATTAGGGCACACCATAATTGTGTGACAATTCACAAGCTTTTGGCTATTATGAACAGATGGCGATATAAAATAGTCGTTTTATTCCTGTATTATATTCCGTTCACTGGTCACATACATAGAAGAAATATTGTACTACGAAGTATTTGTGCATTCATATGCAATTTTTATATAATAGTCAAAGTTCACACAAAAATCACAGTTTAAGAAAACTTTTAAACTGGGGTTACATAGATTAGTGCCTACTTATGCAATCTGCATTACGTAGGTGTTTATTGTTTTATCAATGTACATATCAGCATTAAACACTTTCGTTCGTGCTGAACGTTGTACGCATAATTCATTTTCAACCACCGATTTATAAAAAAACTAGATAAGCAGTGAATGGGGATGCGCAAGAAAATTTTAATCCTGATAGAGAGATATGTATGTAATTGTCAAAAACTATGGTATTACTGCTCATGCGCATTTAAGACATTAGGTTTATTTGACAATGCAGATAGCCATTTTAATATATTTAATGTCATCTGTCATCTCGAATCCTGTGCGTTTTAATTGTTTTCTTGTGTTTTCTCGCCGAGATTTAGTGTTTACTTTAGTTTTGAATCATAATTATATTGTATTGTTATGTCTGCAAAACTTTCCGTTCGTGAGCCCAAGTCTTTATACATTGTGCATAAATAGACTTTTAAATATTACTGAACCGAAGTGTATTGTTGCTTTTTGCAAAAATCGGCGAGGTGAAACTAAGAATATTGTCTACTACAGGTAAATAAATATTTCGGTTTGTGAAAACTTAAATAGTGTTAATTATTTTAATTATTATTTTAGATTAACTGCTGAACGGTAAGAATCATGGATGCAAGCAATTGGCAGAGATCCCAAGGAAAATTTGTCCATAACATACAACGCTATTTGTTCAGATCATTTTACACAAGACTCACATAATACGTTGATGACAAGAGGGTTTTGAAAAAGTTTGCATTGCTATCAGTTAATTTAAAACCAGTGAAACGAACTTCTCATGAATATCGGTGAGAATTTGTTGTATACAAATTTAAATATATATATCTCAACTGAAGTGAAAACTGTCAGTCTCGCAAGTGTGCTATGTATAGCCACATTTGACGGTCTTTTTCTAATTGTTTAAGATTTTTTCTTTTTAGAAGTGATGGGTCTACTTTACCAGAAGGTGGTATTGATTTAGACATCAGCCGACCATCGACAAGTTTCGTTACAAAAGTGTCTAAGGAATTCATAAAAAGAAGCTGGCAAAGATATATGCCAGCCATCTGTCGTACACCTATGTTTTCAGAAGCACGTAAAGAATTGAGGTAATTTTATCCTGTATTTTGTAAATATGTTTGAAAGGGTTTAATGAATATTCTAATTAATTTTAATTTACTATCTGCTGTCTACTATAGCTACTATCTACTATAATTAAAATTACTGTCTGCTATCTTAATAAATCTAATAGTTAATGTAATCTATATACCATATTTATTTGACATCTTATATTATTATAATTTTAGTTTATCATTATTTGGATCAACACAGAGCTCAACCACATCTCCAGCAAAAAAAAAGGAAAGGCAATACGTCTACAGATAGTGAAGGTTTAACTGGAAGCCCTAAGAGAAGACGGAAGTTTTTACGAACATCTGACAATTATGCGTAAGAATTTTGTGACTAATATGTCATAAGTATAATAATAGTTTTTAATACTTAATAGTATTTAGTATAGGCAAATTAAATTCTGTGTTAATCACATCGAGTACTTTCTACAAAAAGTAATGTATTGAAATGTGTTGTTTTAGAGTATCGCTAAGAAAACTGACCAAACAAGTAGGAGATCTTAGGGAAGAAAATAAAAAAGTAAAACAAGAATTAAAAGTCTCAAAGGCACGATCAAAATGGCTATCTGATAAAGTGGACCATCTAAAAGATGTAATTAAGGAGCTAGTAGACATAAATCTAATTAGTGAAGATGCTTTAAGTGATTTGGATAAAACCTATTGTAACATTCCATATGAGTTGATTTTATTATTATTTTACAATACTTAAAAGTACGTTTTTATAGTATAGCTAAGCGACAAACTGAAAGTGAGTGCGGAAAATTCATAAGAAAAACTTATTCCAAGTTAATATTATTTAAAAATCAGTAGCTTCATCAGGTTTGTTTTAATTTCATATTCTATTATTGTATTTTGATATTGTGGGATCACTTAAAAAAATACATAACAAACTTAGAGTTGCCACCTCAAGAGAGACCGCTGACCAGGAGATTGGTGTCCGCGGTGGGAGAGGGGGGTTAATTTAATGTTAAATTAATTTATTTAACATTAAATTAACATCTCTAGATTGCACTATGTACCGATACTGCCCTCTAGAGACAGAAACACGCCAGAATTCAAACAAATAATCTATATTTTAAATGACATATACATGGAACTATTATATATGATTCACAATTGTATAAATACAAATTTCAATTTCAAAGCTGACCCGGAGAATAACGTAAGAAACCCGGAGCCCGGAGATACTTCGTGGAAACCCGGAGTCTCCGTGTCATATTCATGGAGGTGGCAACTCTAAATGATCTACATATTTCAAAATTGAGTGACAGTGCTATGTGTTCGATTTATTTATTTACTTAGTTACGCTTATTATAATTATTATTATTTTAAATTATTTCTGTGTATTATTTCTCAAAATGAAATAAAAAATACTTGAACTCATTTTTTCATACCTTACAACTATTATAAATGTCTGTTGATTTTTGAAAAGAATGAACAGTACTGGGTAAGTAAAGGTAAGGGTAAGTACTGGGTACGTAAGGACTTTGAAGTCGGAGAAACCGAAAATGTATTGCGTTACTTATAATTACATAATTTAAATATTGGAATCAAAAATAGAGAGTAATTGTATTAAAATCATGAATTTCAAAAAGATTGTTATTTGTAAGTCATATATTAAATCTAATCCTCTTAGTACATATACATTAGGGTGATTCAAAAAAAAAAAATTTTTTTATTTTTTTTTTGCAAACCGGCTTAAAAGTTCCGTTTTGGTGTAAAAATACGCCATTTGACCGTTTAATTGTTCAACTTTAGTTTTGAAATTTAAAGTTAACAATGATTATTTTTAAAACATGTACTCAGAGTACGGAAAAAATTGGAGAAAAATCAAATGCAATATTTTACTTGACGCAATTTTCTTTCAAAAATATAAAAATTTTAATAATTTCAACTGAAAACATTTTTTTTGTTTGATTTTTCTTTTCATAGCGAAAAATTGTTAACTAACATTTTCTAAACGACCAAATTTAAAATTTACATAAAATTTTGGCTACATATTTTCGATAAAACCATTAATTTTGTTGTAATAATACACTAAAAACGGTCAAATTTTCGGTGAATTCAACTTTGGCCTCGAATAACTTTGAACCAGTAGACTTAGCGAAAAATCATAAGAGACCTTTTTTATAGAGCGTTCAATTCTGGACAAAAATATGTTAAATTTTTTTCCATATAGTACACTATTAGCAAGCAATAAAAATCAGAAGGTGCCAAAAAAAAATGTTCCCATGTTATTCTTATGGAAAATAGAAAAGTGCGATGCGGACTATCTTAATATTAATATTAAGGGCTCAAATTTTAACTGGCGTATTTTTACACCAAAACGGAACTTTTAAGTCTGTTTGCAAAAAAAATATTTTTTTTTTTTTGAATCACCCTAATATACATGCAATTTTGTGTTATTAATGTTATTATACACTTTAGGCTTATGTGACGCATTGCATAATTATTTACAGAATTCTGTGCGAAATGCAAGGCGAAAACTTTAATTTGTTCCTATTCTATGAAAATAAAACAAACTAAAGTAAGCTAATGTAGGTTGTTGCCTACGATTTTGTGTATTGTCCTTTGGTAACCATTGACATTGAAAGGGCATTTTCCATTCAAAAAGTGCTGTCAAGTAACAAGGCACAAAACATATGTCAAAGTTAGAGCATTGTTAAATCCAGTTAAAATGTATGACCCCAGAAGTCTGAACCAACATGTGATAATATGTACATATATGTACATACATACATATGTCTCGCACTATTGGTTCCTCTCTCGCACTAAAGGTTTCCGAAAACCTGGATCCACTCCCGCATCCTCTCGCGAGTGGAATAATTAATTTTTGCGGAAGCACACTCCATTTGGAGTAAATAAACAATGATTGTGGTAGAAAGCAAAACAACTCTTTCATGTTGATAAAACGATAAAAACTAAACAATCTGACATGGACATATTTTTGACAACTGACACTAACAGTATATCCAATCCCTGTAATACTAAAGTTACTATGTACAACATAGCCAACCTTGACGTAAAAAAAATACATTAAAGTATCATACATATACGTAAAACATTCTTCATTAATAATAATCTTTTTTGTCTAGAATATACATACATGAACGGATTTCCGGTAAATATTCTATGCTCTTTATGTTTAGTGAAAATAACACTTTTACGGAAAATTTATTTATTAACTTAAACTAGAGATTATGAACCCTTTTACATTCTGCCAACCTCAAAATGAAGGCATAAATCAGTAAATAAATTAGTGAGAATATCCAATAAAATATGTAATAGGTACTTTTTAATAATTTTAACTGCTCTCAAGACAGGACTTTCACTTTTCCGGCCATGACTGGGTTAACTATAATGTAAAAATACATACATACATACATATATGTTAACGTTTGAGATTTCATCTAATAGTAGGGGATTTTACTCTCGGTTAAGGCCGAATTAAGTAACCAAACGCTAAGACTGAAAATATGTACCGTGTAATGTCTGTATACCTACATTATACTTACACAGTCTTATGTCTGATTAGTTAATCCGGCCTTAACCGAGGGAAAAGTACCGGCCTTATTAGATTTAAAAAAAAAACGAGCTTTTTAGTGAGACTGATGAGTCTTTCTTAAAACTTGATCACAACAAACAAAGAACTACGAAAAAGGCTATACTCTTTTTTAAAACTGAATTATATACATACGAGTACGTATATTATATACATACGTTTTGAAAGTCTAAAATCTCTTATTCAAAAGTGTGGTGATAAGTATACATATGTACATATATACTATAACGCGTGTTTCCTTGTGGATACTGAGTAAAAGCACAATGAACATTATTGTCTTGCAAAAATAATTAAATTTAATTCGTCCCCTACTGTAAATTGTGTCGTAAAATATTATGTATGTATATATATAAACAAATATAACAGCTGATTTGCAATGTTGTGCAACACCTACATATGTATAATACATATAACGCATATGTATGTAACTTGTAAACGCCATTCTCGCCACCGAATTAAAAACCAGCTCTTTCATCCCTGACGTTTTCATGGTTTCCTAAAAAAACTGTTTATTATTATTACGCAATTGAGTATGAACTAAAGCACATTGTAACGTTACTTGTAATTGTAATGTAGGTACATATGTATGTATGTACATAGAGACACGATCGTGACATACATACATACATATGTATTATGTATAGAGCGAGGCTTCCTGTCCGCGTGCGCGTCTCTTAGTACCTTGTAAATACAATAAATAGAAAGTAAAAAGCAATACATTAGGTAGTTACATACATATGTAGGTAATCCATTTTGATGATTTCTATATTTCTAAATATTGATAGCTAAATATCCAATGCCTTCTAAGCAAAATTTAGGTGTAAGTTAACAAAATTTAAAGATTTGTGGAAATTTTACATTTTACAGAATGTAGGTAGGTATCAGCAACTTCACTTTATTTGTGATAGTCTTTTTTCTGTAGCAGCGCTTTATTACAGATATTTTTGTACATTACATAACACAGACTACTAATTTTACAAAAAGAAAGTTAAAATGTTAATTGTCATCTAAATTCATGTTTAATTTTTATTTTGCTTACTTTTCGCTTCCTTTGAACTACAACTTATTCTAAGATACCTATTTTGTGCTTATTCTATTTTCTGTGCTCGTGTCAAAATGGGTTAATGTTTGTCCCTCGTTACTTACATATGTATATGTGTTTGAAATACCTACTTATGTTTTATAATCCCACAAAATGTGATTTTGTCAACTGTAACCATGATGATTAAACAGTTTATTAGATAGTAAGTACATTTGTTACAATGTTCATACATCAAATAGATGGCAAACTTGTACATATACATCGGTTTTGACAGATGTTAATCACTTCAGACCGTCAAATTACATCAACATCCGTAAATGTAATCAGCTGACCATTTGGGAGGTCATTGAACAGACACTGAAAATCAATAATCATATGGGCACATGGCACAGTACATAAATGTACATAATTTTATTCTGTAGTATGGATGGGGGTCTAGTTTCGGTCAGGGTTGCCATATCAGAATTTCAAATTCCCCCAAGTAACATTTTTGATTCCCCAAATCAGTACAGGGTTGGCTTTGGAAACGTTGAATCTAATGTCACAATAGTTTGACAATAGAATAGACAATATAGCAGTGACTCTAATGGATTTATTCCCTCAAAATTCATTCACTCCACAATATGTCACAACTTTAGACTATTAGATGAGATACATTTTGCGTCAACTTATATTTTGTAAAACAATTTATTTTAACTAAGTTCAAAAATTGGATGAATTTCCCTTGACCGATACGTATTACATTCGTCAGAGATATAAACTAAATCTTAAAAATCAGCAAATTATCACTAGCACTTTCAAAATCTTAAATCATAAAATAACACCACAGCTCAAGCACGTACGGATTATGATATATGATTTGTGTCATCATGATTCTAAATGCCTACAAACGTGAGATTCATCAGAGGTGGAAAGTATCTTATATGTATGAATATAATACCTAATAGCTTACTTTTGAAAATTTGATGTTAATTCTACATGAACTCGAATCGTCTTGTCAAACATAGCAGCAAGTCGGCGTATGCACATACATGTATGTACAATGTACATACATGTGTATACATATATGTAAGTATATATCCACAAGATATGAATATCCCCAATACATTTTTATGATTGGGGCGATATCCCGTTTATCTACAGATAACGACAACGAACCCCATGTTTACTGTCACGTGTGTAAAGCCCAGTTCATAACGGCGAATTATATTTACATATCTTCTACACGTTGAATGTGACTGATTTAAATAATTTCAAAACTGAGATGACGCAAAATTATGGTGATTGTTTTCAAGGGATTTTATATTTTTCTCTTCGTTTTTTCGACATAAATAGCTTTCCTTTATGTCATGTTTGTTTTAAAAATGTACATATGTATATTACTTTAAAATATGCGTATTTTAAGGACAGTCAATGTCGTCATTTAACTGTGGGCATTGGTAAAACAGCTGTTTATTTATTATATGGTTTTTATTTTTCTTTTAAGTAAAGGAGGGTTCATGCAGATATTTTAGTAATAAGAATAAAAGTTAAACCTTCGTTTTATAATGACCCAGTTCATGCAATAAATCCTTATTTTTAAAATTATCACTAAAAATTATATTTACTGCATGAACTGGGTCATTATAAAACGAAGGTTTAACTTTTATTCTTATTACTATTCTTATTCTTATTACTAAAAATTTCTGCATGAACCCACCATAATACTACATGTATTACGTAATTCAAATAAACACACTTTTTGCATTTTATTATAGTTCATTTATCAAATGTTTTCAACCTAAAAATCCTCTAATTGTCAAAAATTCGTGTGAAAAATATCGTCTTTCGCAATTCACCCTTAAGAGGACTAGGCTAAGTGCCTCTAGAAAATAAATATTCCTGAGACGAAAGAGAAAAAAATTCCTGATTTTCTAAAGTCCACCCTGTACGTTAATTCTGCACTTAGTGTACCATCAGCTGATGCTGATGAAATTATCATATCTCATATAATATCCTATCGATCGCAGTATACCTACCTACAAATCATATGTTTTGACTCTTCTGCTTTATTAATTTACACATAGCGTCATAGCGTCCCATTTTCGTTATATTCATTGTAAAAACGAGAAGGTATCTCGGTTACTGATACAACAAAGTGAGTTGATGCGATAAACAAAACCTATAGTACCTATTGGTGTTATTTATTTAACTTTGAGTAAACTAAAGTACCCTGTAGATTCAATCGAGTCAAGTTTATCTTTTTTATTAAAACGATATTGCAGAAATCTTAATCTAAGAAGTAGCTAAGTAGGAAGCTAATTTTTCTCTAACCAAATGTGTACTTCCTGATTATTTTCTCATAATATGGATATATGTATGTACATCGGTTTTGACAGATGTTAATCACTTCAGAAGAACATTCAATCAATATCCGTAATGTAATCAGCTGACTTCTTGGGAGGTTATTGAACAGACACTGTAAATCAATAATCATATGGGCACATAGCATGGCACAGTACATCTACAATCTACATACATATGGACATATTAATTTTGTTCTGGGTTTAGTTTCGGTCAGGGTTGCCATATCAGATTTTCAAATTCCCCCAAAGTAACATTTTTGATTCCCCAAATCAGTACAGGTTTGGCTTTGGGAACGTTGATTGTAATGACGTCACAATAGTTCGACAATAGTATAGACAATATGGCAGTGACTCTAATGGATTTATTCCCTCAAAATTAATTCACCACAATATGTCACAACTCTTGTTGAGATCTGCTCTGTTTAAAAATACTTTACATATTTCAAAGTTCTATGAAATTATTTTTATTTCGAAAACGATTCCGACCCGGACCTGCCTCTATAAACGGCAGTTGTTTCGACTCGTGTAGTGTGTGACGATGTCTATGCGCCGACTACAGTCGTTGTTAAGAAACGTCAAGGTTACTAGAGAACAGTGGCGGCCGGTGTAATTTGACATGCTCGTATATCCGTAAGGAGGCATGGGACCCACACCATATTTTAGGAAGTGGTTACTAGACCTATTTATTATTACTCATTTGTCATGTGTTTCATGTAAATATGTTGAGAATTTGTTTTATTTATAGAATAATTTCGTGTAAATGTTTACAAAAATATTTGTTTATATTTTAGTAAAATATATATTTACACAAAATCGTTCTATATAACAGAAATTCTCAGCATACATACAAAAATCTGTTGTGTCACCACAATACTTCCCCTGCAAGTATCCATGGACGTAATTTTTCGCATCGACCACTAGGGGAAAATAGGGAGTTAAGTTAAACTTACTTGGTATTTGTACAATGTTTATGTGAATATTTTAATGAAAATAAACAATTTTGTTTCGCACCCTCTATAACCCTGTTAAAATAATAGTTGTTTGTTATATAATAATTGCAGCTCATCAAATAAATTATTAAAAATTAAAGTTTTAATAGTAACCCTTATAGCTAATTTAAAAATACTTGTATTGGTTTGTTTTTGAACAGTATTTTATTTAATTTTTTTCTCTTGGGGGTTATTGATTCGTTTAGCTAAATAAAGAATTTTAATATACTTAAAACATTCTTATCAGCATATTATATTTGTCTGTCCAGGAAAGGGGATAAATAAAACCATGTTTTTTTTGTATTGGTCTATTTTCTTTTATTAATAACAAAATAAAACTATATTACAGGGTCCATGACTTAAAACTTACCACGCCCATATTTCCTGAAATCTTTGTTATTTTAGCCAACGAGGTGTCATTTTGTAGGTCTCTTAAATGTCTTTTACATACTCAATATTTTAAAAATTAATTTATTTTACAAAATGGCCGCAGTTGGAAACGTAATATCCTGGGCGGATTGTTTCTTTAATGGTATTAAAAAAAAAACTTTTAAGAGCATCGAAAAAAACTTATACTGTATAAACGATTCTACTCACAAGACTAGATCTGATAAATATGTTTATCTAATGTGTAAAATTAAATACAATACGTGCAACAACCAACTAAAAATTATTACAACAACAAGTAATACATACCAACAATGCATTCAAATGGAAGCTCCAAATAAAATGAGAAAGTTGACACCGAATAGGTTTTACAACTCTGTATACACTGTATAAACGATTCTACACACAAGACTAGATCTGATAAATATGTTTATCTAATGTAAAATTAAATACACAAGGTGCAACAACCAACTAAAAATTATTACAACAACAACAAATTATTAGAACAATAACAAGTAATACCAACAACGCATTCAAGTGGAAGCTCCAAATAAAATGAGAAAGTTGACACTGAATAGGTTTACAACTCTGTATACACTGTATCAACGATTCTACACACAAGACTAGATCTGATAAATATGTTTATCTAATGTAAAATTAAATACACAAGGTGCAACAACCAACAAAACATTATTACAACAACAACAAATGATTAGAACAACAACAAGTAATACCAACAACGCATTCAATGTAGAGTAAGTTGACACCAGTGGCGGTGCGTGATATTTCAGTTAGCCATATCTTGAAAACGACGCATGGGACCCACTTCACTTTTTAGGTGATGACTATACATCTCTTACAGAAAGGATTTTGGTATCGAATGAATGTCAAAAATACGATACGATACCAAGTTAGAATTCCAAATGTAGGTATCGTATCGAGTCAAACGATACGATAGCAAGTTAGAATCCCTGCCCAGATGGTAACAGAACTGTATGGAGAAAACCTAATACAGAGCTGAATATAAAGAATTTAATTCCCACTGTCAAACACGGCGGTGGGTCGGTTATGGTCTGGGGATGCATGTCCCGTCATGGTGTTGGATATTTGCACATCCTAGACTCTATCATGGATCAGCATATCTATTTAAGTATTTTAAAAAACAATTTGGTGCAAAGTGCAGCTAAATGGGGAATTAGAACGTCAGTTTAAGTTTTACCAAGACAACGACCCTAAACATACGGCGCTCCGGGTACGTCAATGGATTCTATATAATTGCCCAAAATCTATAAAAACACCTGCTCAGTCCCCAGACCTTAACCCAATCGAGCATTTATGGCATGAGCTCGAAGTCCGTATACGTAAACACACCATAATCAACATTAACAACTTAAAGGAAGCGCTAAAAGAAGAATGGAATAATATTCCCCAAAGTCTGTGTGCCAAACTGGTATCTTCGATGCCGAGACGCTTGCGTGCTGTACTAAAACGAAAGGGATACCCCACAAAATATTAGATCTCATTCTGTACTATTTTTATTTAGTTTTCATTCATGTGTACGAATATCCGTGTGAGATACAAATGTTAATTCTTATTTTATTTTATTAAAATATTAAGAGCATTACAATTTTATTTACTGGAAACTACATTATTTGTACTGTTGTATAATATACTATCATAATACACCTATTTTTCATTTTCCTGTTTTTTATTTTATCCCATTTTGTATAAGTTAATATCAGATATAATAACTACGAATATCCGTGTGACCCACTGTACATCAGTAATTTGAAATAATGTCCGGTTATTCGGACCGCTTCTTAAATCACACAATGCAACACAGCACTTTTGAACCATATTTATTTTTGTATATATTTTTGTTAAAGCCAAACGGCATGTAAGCACCCGCTTTGACAGCTTAATGATAAACGTCATATAAAACCATAGCATGGTTTTCTATGATAAACATTCACATGTGGACCGCTGACCGCTGCTCATCACGTGACTCGAGTACATTACTGTCTACAGCGCCTCCTGGAGGCGGACAGATTTGATCCCTAGATACCGAACGAGTTCGGTCTCCTTAGTTCTAATCTTCTTGATCTTGTTCAACCTTAAATTAATTCAGAAAACAAAATACAAAATCATATTAATCCTTAACTCTGACACGTTATTTATTTTATGCTAACCGATGATATCGGCATGATAGTAATATAGCAACTTTACCTAGAGCCCTAGTTTCGACCTAGAGCCCTGGGTTTGTAATTTAATTACATATATGAAGCTCGAAAGACAATCAACATTTCAGGCTCACAGGTTTAGAAATAGTCTATACATACTTGTATTTTCCATAGCGGTATGATGTAGGTAATGTCAAGTTAATGGTTAATAGTAATAAGTAATAAATATTGCTTTACTCACTTTATTTAGCTTTGTTGCTGATTTTGTTATTAAAATTCTATATTATTTTCAGTCACCTTTGTTTGGGGGTAAATCCAACTGTTATAAGATACTTTTGCAATGATCCTCCTAAAATGACATCAATAAGATTTGTATTTAAAATTAACAAGGGGCACGCTGATTAGATATTATCGTAATCACTTGTTTATTGAGAAAGTTACTTACATGTTCTGCCAAATCCTTTATTTTTAAATCATCATAATATAATGATTTAACTATGTATTTGATACTTCTGAGGTTGTCAGCAATAAACTCCTTTAGCTTTCATTCTTTGTTTGGTTGCATCCAATGAAGTCCGTTTCGTTTCTATTATATTCTTTTTTCTATTGAGGAAACATTAGGATTAGCTGGGAGAGGAAACAGTATAAAAAAGAATGCCTGGTTAAGGTAGTATATGTAACCATTGTAAGTATATGTATCAGTGTAATAAGCATAAAATGAGGACTTTAAATATTCATAATTATATGTATTTACGGTCATTTTTCAGACCATGGACTTATTACTTAGCGACAAACAAAAAATACTCACATATATAATCCGTTATGTCACAAACAAGATGACATATGTACATACATTAAATGCTGTGCAAATGTTCCTGAGTGTCACTAAAAAATTGGGAAAGTTTAAGAAATTGAATTGCGCAGGTTTAAATCATCTGCTTCACTGGTTCACCTAGAGTTGCCACCTCCATGAAAATGACCCGGAGACTCCGGTTTTCCACGAAGTATCTCCGGGCTCCGGGTTTCTCACGTTATACTCCGGGTCAGCTTTGAAATTGAAATTTGTATTTATAAATTTATATAACTGTGAATCATATATAATAGTTCCATGTATATGTCGTTTAAAATATAGATTTGTTTGAATTCTGACGCGTTTCTGTCTCTAGAGGGCAGTATCGGTACATAGTGCATATACTATAATACATATTTATTACGTCTCGAAGATAGTATTCAACACAACTCAACCAATTGTGTTCAATTGTGTTTCTTCAAAAACACAATTCGGCACAAAAATCGCCTTCAAATATAGCGCGCTGCTTTACCCCTCCCGCCGCGGACACCTATCTCCGGGTCAGCGGTCTCTCTGAAGGTGGCAACTCTAGTTTCACCCCTAGACAAGGAAAGGAACTGTCACTGTTGCTAAGTCACAACTTCACTATCTAGCGCGAATATTCACGAAAAATTTCCCTTGCCCTTCTCGAACTCAATAACGTCATGTAAATATTTTTTTAAATTATACTTCACGCATTTATATGTAAATTTTGTACTATTTACGAAACATTTCCCTTGCCCTTCTGTGACGATTCACCTCTTTCATTTTGTCACAGAGGTTAGGAGGCACCCTGTAAAACACGAGTTAGGCATTTACACAAAGTTTAACACGTCGCAAACTACTAATCGTGTATACTACACGTCACAAAAAAAATATTGTCAAAATTCGATGTCCATGTTCTGAAAATTTACCGACCAATTAATGTTGATTCTTCTATTGGAGTAAAATTCGGCGTACGTCTATTTTCTTTATTATCTCCAATAATATAACACTGATTTCACCAAACGATAAAAATGCACAAATTACACGTACAGGTTAATAACTTTTTGATATTTATGTAATTCGATTTATTACCAATATAATTGATAAAATGAATAAATATTACTAGAAAATCATATTACCAACAGATAAAATTAAATCGACTGTGGTTCAACTGGCCTTAATGACACTACACGGAACACTCCCCTTACGTCCCTTAGAAGTCCATCACGTTGTTTGTTATCCCCACCATCGCACATAAATTTCTCCTACAGCCTTTACTTTACCCCCACCATTTGGGGTTTGAGGACCGATTTTCGCCGACCGTGGGAAAAAATTTGGCATGGTCCTTAAACCCTCAGCCATCGGTCCTCAAACCCTGCGACTGTCCTCGAACCCAGCACCTAATGACAATTTCGGACCTTGTAACCTTCGGGGAGGTATATATATATATATATATATATATATATATATATATATATATATATATATCTAGTTCCCATTGTGGCACGGGTGTATGTATTTTAAAACTGAATAGTCTAGTAATTCTACACAAACACAGTATAGTGTATAAATATATTTTAATGTCTCCGAGAGTTTATATGGGGACAACAATGGATTTCCTCTTAGCACATATGTTTTATTTCACACACACGATATATTTATTAATAAATCACATAATCTGCAAAAATAAATTGGCAGGTACGCCGACGCTTAGAGAGACTGATGACTAATTTAGATGGCAAAAATTCTAAAGGACTTGATTTATACTTAAAAACTCAAAAGTTTTACTCAAAACATCTGTTTTAATAACAAAAACATATTTGTACGGTTTTTATTTTTTTATTCTTAAATAATCCTGTCATTAATTGTGCATAACTGTAGTCAAAGCATATGTCAAGTCCCTTAAACAGTCTTATGTCTCCCATTGCGAGGTGATACAGAATGGTTTTTAGTTACTTATTATTTAGTTATTAGATTTGAATGTTGGTAGTTTCCTTTAAAACTGACCCAACAGATGTGGAAACATTCCCCAAACCTTTTTTATCTTTTTTAACCCCTGCCTTCAAAGGGCCGAATTTTTAACCCTTAGAAGAAATCTTTTTTTTTTTTTTTTTTTCCCCTATGTGGTTCAAATCCAGACATATCATATATCAATCGATACGGATCTCGATATTTGAGATTCTGAACAAAATGGTTTCTATGTCTTTGTCTAAATTCAATGGTTCAGAGAGTAAATGTGTTAAAAGTAAAACTATTTGAGTAATAAGTATAATTCCTACATACCGGCTTTTCACTTCTTTGTGAGGATTTTCAGCTGTATTAAATCGAATTTAATACAGCTATCGATTATGTAAATAGTACTTATCGTCTGTACTTCCATAAAATTCTCACAAGCCTCTACGCAATATCGAGACCCGTAGTGCTGAATAAAATATTTTCATCATCGTCATAAATAACACAAAATGTCATTAAGGTCACAAATATCATAAAATCCATAAAAGTACTAAATATCATAATCGTGTCGGTAACAAAGAAAGAACATAAGGGCTATAAATCTCATACAGGTGCATTTATGGGATTTATAGTTTTATTTATATTATACAGATTTATGAGATTTATAGCAAATTTACAAATATCACAGTTAAACATATAATCTAATGCTTTTAGTGATTTAGTCTAATTAAATTTGGGCAAAATTAAAATGTGGGGATAGTAAAACAACTACTCACAACAAGATAAGCAATGTTGAAATATCAAAAACAGTTAGTACGTAATCACAAAATACTCAGATAGTCATACCGCTTAACTGTAGTTAAAACCAGGACAACAGTTCACAACGCGTTATGGGTGTCTTCAATTTCAAGGTCTCACAGATCGAAAATAAAAAAAAATATTTAATATAAAAAATTTAAAATCGGCTATTGCGAATAAAATATCTGTTAAACGGATCTTACTGATTACTTCCACTATGGTCGTCCATCTTTAAGACGCACCGTGAAAAAATGAGGCATAAATTCGGTAAATTAATGTTGATTTCTGTTTTCTTTTTCTTTTTAATAACTATAGCAATTTGGATTGTGTTATAGATGTAAAGCTATTTTTAGATTATTCTTTTTCAAGTTACGACGATATTTCTTCGTTCGTTATTTGGATAGAGACTTTTAATTTTCCTCCAATATCAAATTTTCTACAGGCAAGCAAAAAAAAACCCTAGTTTATATAAAAATATCTACTTAATTATCTTTTTCGAGGAAATTTGTAAATGTCAGAAACAAAATTAGTTACATACTCTTTATAACTTTTGTCAGTAGCAATAGCTCTTATTATCTAAACCAACAACAGCACCCCTGACAGAACTTACAACAAAGATTTTAAGTGTTATTAATGATTACATAGGGAGACCCTGTTAGAACACATCAAGGAGTGTGTGAGTTTTCGTTAGTTCATTTATTTCCTTGCACGGCTGAACCTTTCCTTACATCTTTTCTTTGAACCTCCGAGTTGGCATTGCAATTTAATAACCTTAAATTTACGTTGCATTTTCGGATGTTTAAATTGTATACTTTATATAATTTTTATTTGTTATTCAATTTTTAAACCTTAGTCTCAACAAATCTTATATAAAAGGTTACATTCATTCGCCACCTTTATAATATTTGAAACCCTCTATAGCTTTATTATTTGAACTTAAAAATGTCATTTCTTTTGCTATATAATCTATAAAAAAATTAATTTCACTGAAATCATATTTATCAATTCTGCCGAAATAATAAACAAAAAATACAGGTTACACAGGACCACAATTTTTTTTTTCATGTGCGGTATACTACACTATGCCTACTATATGTTTTTTGGGTCGCTGATTACGAATCCGGGCTTACTTTTGCTTGATCAGCTAACCTAACCTCAAAAAACGCTCAAAAAACTCAAAAAATCGAATTCATAAATTGAATAGCACACGGGACCTGAATTTTTAAACTTGATGAAACCCTTCAACTGAAGTCTTGCATCTCAAAATCTCCGAATCCAAATTTTCAAACTCCTAGCCTTTTAACCTAACCTTAAAAACCACCAAAAACTCAAAAAAACGAGTCCTAAAAACTCAACAGCACACTTGACCTGAATTTTCAAACTTGGTAGCCCCTTAAACTCTTGCATCTCAAAATCTCCGAATCCAAATTTTCAAACTCCTAACCTCTTAACCTAACCTCAAAAACCCCCAAAAACTAAAGAGAACGAGTCTAAAAACTCAACAGCACACTTCACCTGAATTTTTAAACTTGATAGCCCTTTTAACTGAACTCTCGAACATCAAAATCTCCGAATCCAAATCTTCAAACTCCTAAAACTAAACCCCCCAAAAACTAAGAAACACGAGTCTAAAAACTCAACAGCACACTGGACCGAAATATTGTAAAACAATAGACTTTTCAATTTATGTTTTTAACTGATGCAAAACGAAGCCTTCAAACACTAACCCATAGCCTCTTGGCCTTGAATGATGTTGATGATATGTATCTTCAGTCGTCGTTTCTAGCGATAAATTGGTGAATAGGATATATTGCTTCGCCAGTAACTAGCTACGTTATGAAAAAGTACCTCTAAAATCTGAAATTCCACTACCCTGAAAATAGTAATATGCTGAAGTGGATTTAGCGTTACCCATCCTGAACCACGTGGAGGTACCACTTCTGCAGGGGGTTTTTTGAGGTTAAGTCAGGAGGCTTGGGGTTTGAAGATTGGGCTTTGAAGAGTTTGAGGTGCAAGAGTTCAGTTGAAGAGGCTATCAAGTTTGAAAATTCAGAACAAGTGTGCTTTTGAGTTTTTAGACTCGTTTTTTTTGAGTTTTTGGGGGTTTTTGAGGTTAGGTTAGGAGGCTAGGAGTTTTAAAATTTGGATTCGGACATTTTGAGATGCAAGAGTTCAGTTGAAGTCGATTTTTTTGAGTTTTTGAGAGTTTTTTTGAGGTTAGGTTACTTTTGCTTGATCATCTAGATCAAGCAAAAGTAAGCCGGATTCGTAATCGGCGATCCAAAAAACATATAGTAGACATACTGTAGTATTCCGCACATGAAAAAAAATTGTGGTCCTGTGTTATTATTAAAAAAATAATGATATCTCAACACCACAACTAAAATAATGTTCAAAAACACAAAACTACTTTGACGTATACGGCACGATTTAAGTCACTGTAACCTTTCAACATTTTTTTTTGCGAAATTAACAGAGGTAGGTAATTAGTTTTCACGCTGTTTGCTATTTTTTTTTTTGCTAAAAATGTTTTTTTCTCAATTCGACCAACTAAAAAAAATTAAAACCACCAACAAAAAAATATAAGAGATCTTGTTCAAAAATGTAGTTTTTTGTACCCTTCATTTTGAACCAAATTCGTTCAAATTAGATAATAAATTACAATACAGTACTTAATGGTAGGTATTTATTCGTATTTAAAATCAGCAAGTAATTTTTATATAAAGGAGAGAAAAAAGACACATTTAAAACCCGATACTATTTTTGAATATACCAGTTCGTTGTTATTCTTAACAATAAGGCTGTATGCAATGCCATGGGCATGTCTTTACACAACTATGTGTTGCCCTATCTATTTTTTTTTTGCTTTGCCTTAACCCCCAGTTTTGCCTTCACCGTGAGTTTTTAATTAAACTTCTTAACATACTTTTACTTTTCCTTGGAAATGAAGTGTCTTCGGTACGAGCTTTTATTACTCTTTGAACGGATTTAAGAGCTAAAACCGTTGCGCTGAAAACAGTGCCCTCTAAACTTTCTTTTTCCCCAGAGTCACATTTGTAGGCTTTCGCAGAATGAATTAGAACACATTTATTTAATAACTTTATCACTGAAAGGTTATTTCGATCTTAAAAGATGTTAAATAAGAAATAAAAAATGCAAAGTAAATGAGGTATGATTTGTTTATATATGACTTATGTTGAAACTAAAAATTCATAATATACCGGGTATCAGCTTGCTGATCTCTTTATTTTTTTACAGGAATAAAATTTTAGAGTTTGAAACATGTAGGGGAATGTCGTCAGGGTTGGGCCACTGTCTAGGTTGGGCCACGGCTATTTCTCGTATATGACACGTGCTGCCTCTGTGTTTATAGCGTGGAATCATTATTCTCGATGACAGAAAACTTTTCAAAGCATTGCTTTTCACGGAGATTGTCTGTAAAAGTTTTGTGCCTTCGTCTTGTTTTCGGTAGGCCGAAAAGTTTTGTAATAACCGTCAAAAACCACTCAAAACTTGGACAAAAACGATGTCACCGCCCAAGTAAGTATATATTTCTATTATGGGGTTAACCATTAACAATTTGACAAAGGAAAAATGTTATTCCCTAACCTGTTTGCCTGTAGTGTTTAGCGATTGAAAAAACGCTTGTCGTCTAGGTTGGGCCACTCGTGTAGTCACGGTTGGGTAACATTTTTTCCACAACTAAAATAACAGTCTTGAATCAGTTTTTCGCACAGCAGAACATTAAAATAATTCATTGCCGCAATAATAGTAATGTTTTATCAATAAAAAAAATAATCGTTTAAAATGGCCGGTGAACATATAGGTTTTACTTTACAGTAAGTATTGTTATCTCTTTATTATACATAAATCTATTGTTCAAATAAAATTAAAGTTTTCTTAGATAATGTATTTTCCTAACTGATAAGATTAATACACCTTAGTCTGTTGTATTGTTTTGTTTTTGTGGTGTTTTTTTTTTGGCGTTACCACTTGGTAACGCTAGCCAAATACCGGTACAAAATTTATGTATGTATTTTATATTTATTTCAGAGGCGGTTTCATGTTAGAAGAAGCCTTGAACATCGCTTATGATGATGATATTGAGATTGATGAGATTTTTATTGAGCCACCAAATTCAAATGTTTTGACAGACGAAGACTCTGGTGAAGGGGACCAAGGAGGCCTGGTCAATAATCTAAATAGGCAGCAAGCCCAAGCATTAGCCCCAGCCGAAATAAGGCTTCATCAAAATAGCAAAAATTATAACACGCAGGAAGATGACGTAGTATTCACGGAAAACAATTTTCTTAGTCAAGCTATATCAGAAGGTCCAGGCAAAACAAATATAAGTTGGATGGAGGGTGACTTAGTTCCATCTCAAAAAATATTTCCCAAACCAGGTTATACAAGGTTCAGGCATTTGTCACCTGTCGAAGTGTTTGAAAAGTTTATAGACGACAGTATTTTGCAGTTCTTAGTAGATGAATCTAATAAATATGCCCTATTTTTGAATCATATGGATCCTAAAATTTCACTAGATGAAATGAAGTGCTGCATTGCGATACTCATTTTGACAGATTTTGTCCTATATTGAGGTACATGCATTGTACAGATAATAATAAACCTGATAAATCAGACAAATTATGGAAACTTAGACCATTCATGACCTTAGTAAAACAGAAATTCATAGAAAATTGGGTTCCAGAACACAGTCTCGACTACGATGAGTCGATGATCAAATACTTCGGACTGCATTCATGCAAACAGTTTATTCGTGGAAAACCAATTAGATTCGGGTATAAAATGTGGTGCATGAATGCTCCATCTGGATATTTGCTAAACTTCGATCTCTATCAAGGCAAACATCCGAAAGCAGATGCTGTCATGGAGCAAGAATTTGGAAAATGCATATGTCCAATGATAAATATGATTCATGAGTTTCCTGAAGAGATAAAAAGTACCATTTCGGTTTTATTTTGATAACTTGTTCACCGGCTTCAATGTCTTGTATTACCTAAAGCAACTTGGATATGATGGCACGGGAACAATTCGAGAAAATCGGTTACCTAAATCCTGCCCTCTTATGCATAAAAAGGATATGTTGAAGCAAAAGCAGCGAGGTGATCATTGCCCATTGATCGATAAAGAAAATGGAATAATTGTAATGAAATGGGTAGACAACAATGTGGTCACTGCGGCTTCTACGTGTCATGGTGTTCAGCCTGTAGCAAATGTCAAGCGATTTTCAAGGACACAGAAGAAAATTGTGCAGATTAGTCGTCCATCACTAATTACGGAATATAATCGATTTATGGGAGGTACTGACCTTCTAGATGAGAATGTCTCTAGATATCGAATAAGTATTAGACGCAAAAAGTGGTGGTGGCCCATTTTTACGTGGCTGTTGGATGTTTCGATTGTAAACGCTTGGAATGTTTATAAACAGATTGTACCTCAACTTGAATTTAGAAGGCAAATAGTACAAACATACCTCACTAAATATGGAGTTTCACCTAGGGGTTTTGGAAGACCTGCAACTTCACATTCTAGTGTTACAATGAACAGAGTGTCTAACGATTTGAGGTATGATGGTCAGAATCACTTGCTTGTACCAAATGAAAATAAAAAAAGGAGACGATATGCTGGTGAAGGCTGCATATCTAGCGTTCGTACTAGTTGCCTAAAATGTAAAGTTGGACTATGTATAGAATGTAATCAAATATTTCATACTAAATAATGTATGTACACATATTAGGCTAGCGTTACCATATGGTAACAGTGCTTTTTGTAAAAAAAAATATAAAAGACCTATAATAATTTCTTGTTTTTTGATAAATTCCCATATACTACCACACAACTCATATATTTTTGTGGTAAAACTCACAAATAAAAAATTCGCCGTTAATGGGTTAATATAATGATAAATAATATATGATTTTAAGAATAAATTAAAAAACAAAATAAATGATAACAGCAAAATAACAATAATAGAATAAAAATAATAATAATAACAATAAAAATTAATAACAAAATAACAAATAACAATAACGAGGTCGCCCACCAAAAAAAAAGGGAAAAAAACCCTCTTCGGGTGACAATGTAGATCAAGACTTCTGTATTATGTGTTTGGAACCGATGCCCTTGAAACTGAATCGCAACAATTCCATCGCGTGCATTGAATGTAAGAGAGACGTGCACTTGAAGTGATTCAAACTCTCAAAAAGTTATTTTATATGCCGAAATTGCGATTCCGATTAATGTTCTCATGAAGATTTCTCATCAAAATTGTGTAGAATTGAATGAAAATCAGTAAAAAGCAACATATTTGTTCATTAAAAATTATTTTATTACATATTTCGTCGATATTCACTAATGGCCCAACCTAGACTACTTTTTTTTTTTCGTTTAGTCAATAACTTTTTTTATAACGCGCAACAATTCGCCCTAATTAAAAGTTTCTTATGACTGTCCAAACTTTCAAATAATACGTCAACATTGAGAATATTCGAATATAAACAAAAGATACAGGGCAAGTTTAAAAGAGGACCAACCCTGACGACATTCCCCTACACATGCCATTAGATGTTAATGAGCTTATTTATATTACGTATATTTAAATTTTTGATATTTGTATTAATGATGGTAGATGAGAATGGAAAGTCGGTTCATACAAATAGTGAAGATATTTCAAAGGAGTCGTACGGAGTAAACATTCGAATTGAAGGAGTATACATTCGAATATTTTATGTATTTTGCAACCTAAAGTTAATACTGAATGCTCGAAAAAAATGCACTGTAAATTGTTATATTTATTACAAATTCACAATAAAACATAATGCAATTGCATGCTAAGTATTAATTATATTTTAACCAAATATGAACTCTTAAAAATAGAAAGGCTCGATATTTTAAGTTCACTATCAAATTAAAATTTAAAATTAATATTTTTGATTTGTTTCATTTTTTTATTAAACATTTTGTAATAGGGTTATTCCTATAACATCACAAATCCTTTATTTCTCTTAATTTTCTTCGAATCAAAAATTCAAAAAACTATTTTATATGGTTTTTTATGAATTTTTTGAGTACTTAAACAAATTTAAAAAATCCTCAAACTGTAATAAAACACCCTGTAATTTTTTGCTTAAAGATATTATGTGTAGTTTTTTTATTACAAAAATATATTATTGTTGTATGATTACATCAACTGTTTTCAAGATATATCAAAATTCCTTCCTTTTTTGAAAAACCTTTTGTTGCGATATATCATAAATCAGAGGAACATTCTGACCGAGGGATTCTTAAAAAGAAAATAACAAGTTAGAATCACAATTAAAAAGTGGTGCGAATTTTAGTAGCGCAAATAAGTCTGAATATGTCTATACTTAAGTTATTGACATAATTAGACAAGAAAATAATATAATTGTATTTGATTTCTTAGACACACTGACCGAGAAATAGCGAGGAACATGTTGGCAAGTACATATATACATATATCTTCAGACTGCGAAAAGAACATTACTAGAGTATTACGATTATGATCCACAAGAGCTGACCTAACGTCTACTCAGAAGAAACATTTGCAGAATCTGCGAGCTGAATTATCTAAACGCCGAGAAAGTGGACAACAAAACAAAACAATTAAATACTTAAAAGCACAGCGCTGAGTCGTCTCAGTACCAGATTCCAACAAGGTACCTTCTAAAAAAAAACCTTTTCTCTGTTATTTTTAGTGCTACGAAATTAGTTTTTCAGGGGTAACTTATTTTTCCTGAAATTTCAAAATATGTTGTCAGAAAAATAATTGAAATAAAAATGTAGCAGTTGTTTAATTAACATAACTTTTTATCTGATAATATCGTCCTGGTTTGTACCTGTTGAAATCCGCTTTTTCTTCTGATTACTAACTGATTAATATACCTGTATGCCGCACTTTTTTTCACAGGTTTTTTAAATATTATACATCGAATATAACGAGCTATTAAAAAAATGTCATTAAAGTTGGCCGAGAAAAAAAAGGCGTATTTCTATTCTTGATCTTAGGTTTATAACCTTATTGAATTGTCAAAGCTGTCACATTATCTGATACCCATTATTAATTTTACGATTGTGACAGCCACTTGTCAAAAGTTTGACAATAACAAAGTTTTACTTTGAGCTTCGACATAACCGCTATTTCCATCTCTCTCGTTCATAGCCAGATTTGATTATCTTTTTTTTTTGAATGGCTCATTATAAAATAATATACTCGACTTATGTCTTTATTCATTTTTTGCTTGTCAGTGAAACATGCTACTATATTATATTTTTTGTTTAACATATTTTTTTTAATGGCAATTATTTATTAGTACCTAATAATTAATACTTGCCAATTTTGCGAAAATATTTATTTTATTAGAAAAAATATCTACCTTAAAATGAATTTTTTTTATTATTACTCAAACATTGTTTCACGGATTCCTTGGGTATCTTCAATTCCAAGCTAGCCATTCTTAAAATAATTCAAAATTGTTTGCTCGTTTTGCTTTCTCATTGAATACTTTATTAATTTCACATACAGTACTGCTGCTTATAGGCTGTCTTTCAGGATGCCAATTATTATTGAATTGTGTAGCTACTTCTGTATTCCATGCTCTAAATTGCTATTCCATAACTACTGTAGGTAAGACACTTTTATTTTATAAAATACACAAAAAGAACACTGATTCCATCAATCTTGACAAACCGATTGAATTATTTTAGCACTTTTCGTGCAAATGAAATTGTTTGTCATGGCTATTTTCACTTTTTCTTTTGTATCCTCATCATAAAACAAAATAGACTTATCAGAAATGGTTTAATTACTTTTTTTATGAAATTTGATATTTACTCATTTGGAATAATCTCAAATTCAGTGGCTTTTCAAAAAAATCACTAAACTTTTTTCTGATTTTTGACACAGAATGTTATTATAACCAGACAATTAAAAAAAAACAAAAAAACATAACCAAAAATGTTATACTAATCCTTGTTCGGGTCACTTTGGAAATAATTTTTACAATATAAACAGAGTTTTTTTTTTATTCTGGTTCGTTAAAATCAGAGTATAAATAAAAAAGTTATGGGGGTGTTCCACCCTTAATGGACCACACTGTAGTTAATAAATGTGTAATAAACACGTTAATAAATATTTAAAGTAATATTTCAGTTAGTAAAAGAGCCTCTTAAATATTTTTTTATTTCATGTTGTGCAAAACTGAAATGAATAATAAACACATAAAAGTGATACAAGCGTAAATTTAATAAATAAATAGAAGGACCTAACTTTCATTGTCAATGTGTAGGTAACATTGAATATATTTTACTTATGTCATCGTTTAAAGACTATTTTATGTGTAACAACTGAAATACCTGTAATACAAATATGATTTTAATCCTTTCCGTTCTAACCTCTTCAATTTATATAAAAGCCTTTCGTTTGCTTTTATACAATAACAGGAGTTTTATGCAAGTTACAGTACGGTATTATTTCTGTTTAGAATGTACACCGACGACATTTGTATATAAAGATTTAGGTTACGAGTGCGCAACAATACAACCACTGTGGTATAAAATCTCTTGGTAAGCGGATGCACCATCTTTTAAATATCTGATTTTAACATTTTGAACATTTCACAACCCTTTGTGTGATATCAAGAATAAGTACAGAACGTTGTCTGAAGAATACTGCTGTTTCATCCCCTTTATTTAAGTTTTTTTTGTATTTATTTATACTTTGAAACTATTGCCTATTTTAAGTACTTTAGTAGTCATGTTTACTGAAGGCGACTTAGTAATGGAATATTTAGTTAAGAATTTCAAATATACGGAAACCGTGCTCAGAATTTATGGATTTATATTTAGAATACACTACGTGCAAGTTCTTTTAGTATCACAAATCAATATTTAGGTGCACAGCAATGAAGATAGAATAACCATTGAAATTATTTAAATTTCAATTCCATATCATGTAACCAAATTTCATTAATATTCGACTGATTATTAAATATTCATAGTTTTCGCAGTATCAAATTAAGGCTTTGTGTATATTTTTTAATAGTTTCACAATAGTTTACCTTCTAAATCATACCTACCTACATACCTCTTCACCATTGTGCACCCTCTATATGATTTAAGTAAGCAGTTCTCCAACTTTTGCCAATCTGTCTATTAGTTATAAGTCTTTTTTAAAATACTTTTTTTATAATACAAGGTTATGAAAATTATGTGAAGGATATATTTCAGCCTATTATATACTTTTAACAAATTAAACCGACAACAAAAATAAACAGAAAGTGAATTCCTTGAATAATAGGATTTCTTATGTCTAATACTGGTTACCGTAACTGTTACCGTAACCGCGCACTAGGCTCTCCCGTGCAGGTTCAGGAACGACTAGATACAATTTATCCATACATGGTAACGACGATTCCGTAGTATTTTACGTTAACTCGATGAACGATATAAAATGCCGATTTTAAATAATTTTATGTATCGTGAGTGAATTCATTGTAAGTGCACATACGTATTTTGCACCGTGTACATATTTATTTTAAAATTCGTGTAGTGTATTTCATATGAACATGTGAACTATTTTGAATTTGCACCTTTAACTTCAGTAGATATGGAACGATCATTTTCCTTCTACAACCATATGTACCGGCCAAATCGTTCACTTAACGAGAAGAAATGCAGAAAGACTACTGGTTGTGGCAAAGTACGCTCAAGCAATGCAGAAAATCGGTGTTTCTGAATGACAGAAGCGATCGGTATGTGTACATTATTAATACATACGTTTACTCCAGTCTTTTTGGTCTTTCATATGTCTTTCCGTCAATGACATGACGATTACCAGTCGAACCCTGCATTGCACGCTTTCCGGACCTTAAAAATAACACTGGCTACCATAACTCTTCAAAACGACCTCCATTTTGGCGGTGGAAAAGCACCAGATTTTCCTCCACATTATATACAGGCATGCTCAAATGTATTAGACACCCTCATAAAATCGTAAGCTTCCATAGATACCTGGAATTTGGGGAAGGACGGTGTACTAAAAACTGAGATAAGAGCCTCACTATACACTTCTTATAATGAATAACTAAGGGTATTGTTCAGGGTTGTGGATATAAAAACAATGCAGGTGTAAAAATACAAATGTATGACGGATCTTTGTTTACTATCAGAAGGCTTTTCATAGTGGTTTGTTTGTTATTAAATAGTGGTTGTAAAAATTCCAAAAGTGCGCAAATTAACAGAAGTAGAACGAGGGCAAATTATGATTCTTAATTCAGAGGGGTGGTATTGCTAGCTGCTATTCTCAAACGCTTGAAATGTTCACGATGTGCTGTGAGAACTACAGTTAAGCGTTTCAGACATTGGTTTTTATACGAATAGGCCAAAAAGGGGCAGTAAAAGAATTACAACTGCGAGGGAAGATCGTGTTTTAACAAGAATAACTCTACAGGAATAGACAAAAAGTGCACACAATATTGCCTACGAGTTAAGGGAAAAGCAATGTGGCTGTATCTGCACAAACAGTAAGGAGACGTCTTAAGGAAGTCGGCTTGCATGCCCGTAGACCCCTTCGCAAACCACTGTTAACAGTAAGTCACAAGCAGGAACGGTTAAATTGTGCCAAAAACATGAAAAGTGGGCAGTCGAATAATGGACTAAAGTGATATGGTCCGATATAGGGGTAACTCAAAAATCATCACTAATTTATGTAGATACAAACAAAATATCATATTATATGTAACAGTTTTTATAAACTTGGAGTAAACTGCAAATCCGTAAAATCAATGTTTTTTTTATAGATCGTTACACACCCGGGGGTGCAATTGTTTTCTTCACACAGTTTTAATGAGCATCTTTTCTTGAGATAAGAACTTTGGAAAATGTATGGTGTCTAATACATTTGAGCATGACTGTATAGCATTAAGCAATTTTCTGGTTGAATTGCAGCAACTTGCTCTCTATCTATTGTGACCATGAATTTCCAAGATGTCTGCTTATAACACGACCTTTAAAAACAGCACATAATAAGTCTAGATAACTGATCAGTAAATGTGCGGGATTGCTTCAGCCTTTATGTAAATTATATTTTTAATTACGTCCTCGTTTTGCAACTGTGAATTTGTATAGTCTCTTAATATTTGCAGGTATCGTTTATCAGTAACAGTTACCGCCTCGCCACTCTGTAAATACGTAGATATAAATAATACATGGATAAAATACAAATGCAGACGTATGAGAAAGCTTTTTTGATAAATGTACCCATATAGGTGCTTGATACCTTTCAAGTTAATTTAAACCAACATGACGGTTATTGAATATAAAAAGTAAAGCTGAGTGTGTGCTTTTATAAAGGTATGAGAGAAAATATCGTCCACCTGCCTGTCAAACATAACGAGGTGGCACAGGTGGCGTACTGATGTCGAAATTAAAGTCTCGGCAGGGCTTACAACCCACGAAGAACTTTATTTATAATACTCTCTTGATTAGTTTTTAATATAACGCCTTTCGGAGCTGAGCGGTCATTAAACTGTAAATGTCATTTGGGCTGTTCTTGCAGTTATCCACCGATAACGATAGTCGTCGATGTTTTATTGATTTTAATTAAGTCCCAAAGAATATCTGCTAATTAAGTACAGAAGGAAGCAAACATCTTGAAATTCCACCATAAAGAACGCATTCATTATGCTCTACACAATTCATTTACGCTGAATGTCTGGTATTGTTCGTCGGCCATCTGTTTAAAGTGATAAAGATTTCACAATGAAAATCCTTGGGAAGCTGATTTTCGATTCGGCTTTGTTGTCAATGATGTCCTATTTAAGAGAACAGAGAATTGTGCTTTCAGAAAATCATATCTTACAAACCTTTTTATAAGAATATTCTTCAACTAAACCCGTTGGCAATTACTTTTGTGGTATTCCATAAAGTGCAGGATGTTCTTGTATACGTTGTTACCACTGATAAGGAATGTATTTGTGCTTCCCCAGAAGATGTCGGAAGGGGTTTGTAAATTAGTTTCGTAATATATATTTATTTTCTTAATCATCAAATGAGAGGAGAACTATGCATGATACTTTTTGATTTATAAATATAACCGGTTTAAGTATTCTTAATGGCTGTGCTTATATGTATACTTATATTTTTGGTGCTTCTGTTTTGTAGATTAAATATATTAAATATACTACCAAATCTTGTTTTATTTGGCAGCATTGGTCGTGTATTTTAGCACTCAAATGTTAGTACCCAAGTAAAATTGTTGGTGTCAAAAACACATACTTCGTGTTGAAAATGATAATTTAACTACAAAATTTTACATTTGGGAGATCAAATATAAATAATTTTATGCTCAAATTTTATTGCTCGTATATAATAAAATTGTTAGTGATAAAAGTCTAATATGTAGATAATTATAAACCATCAATATTACTTTAGCGTTCAGTTAAATACTACCCTTTAACCAATACTTTTCATTTACTGGTTAGATTAGCATTAATAAAACATTCTTGCTAATCTACAGTTCGGCAAGACATTATAAATTGATTGCTGGAATAAATGCTAGCAACCGGAATTATATACAGGACGACTGATTGAGGATTGACACCCCCCCCTCCTCTAGAGCGTTAATATTTGCAATAAAAAGGAGGGGTTTCGATAAGGCCCTTTATCAGCCTCCCTAAATCATATTTTTTAAAGTTTATTATCTAGAATTCTTTTTTTTATAATGTGAAAAATATAAATTTTTCAAAAACACATATATTTTTGTGTTACTTAATAGGATCTTTATGAAAAGAACCACTTAACTTGAATTGTTTTACAAAAATACGTAATTTTTGTAGTTTTTGCAATCTTTATCTAGTTATTTCATATAGAGCGCAACCGAGTAACAAAGCGATTTTCATATATATGGTGCACAAATACATAAGCTATTACATACATAAACACTGACGTGTTACTATACTGCGCTCATAGTAAAAAATAAATGAATTGGATTTCGGATAATATTTAATATTGTATTGATTGACTGATTTTACTATATTTTCTTTCCAAAACTTACTTAGCCCTTGATTTTTAGTATTTATAGACGAGACGTTGCAACCAGTATTTCTAGACGGCACGGACAACTGACGCATGCGCAATAGCTGGGGGGGGCACCGAAGCGTATGGGCGGAACAGTCCGCGTGTCGTTCAAACGCGCTTAAGTTAAGCGCGCTGAGTAGCAGAGTTTGTGCATTTGAACGACGCGCGGACTATTCCACCAATGCGCGCTTCCGCCGCCCCCCGCTATTGCGCATGCGTCAGTTGTCCGTGCCGTCTAGGAACACTGGTTGCGACGGAGAATTGGGGAACGTTCTGACGGGCATTAACGAGTTAGCGATGCAGTTGCATCAATCAGTCAGTTTTATCATTGTATTCAAGATGCTGCAGCTGGATGGTCAGATCAAGAAGAAGAGGACTCTACGTAATATATTAATGTTTTTTTGCACCTTGTATGTTTGCTTTGTCAAAAAAAGACAATTATAATATTTAGTATATTTTGTGACTTCATTCTCATCAACTGTAAATCAAACATATACCTTAAACACATAAATATAGCGAATATTGGCTGATGCTATAAATATTTGTAAATTTTAAGTGTAGTCCTATTAACACAATATTAAAATAAAAAAAATTCAGAGGGGCCGGTAAAGGGTCTTATCGAAACCCCTCCTTTGCGAGAAATTTGAAGCAATTGTATTGTTTATATATTTTTTTGTAGTCTTATTGTTAGTTGTAAAGAGTGTTGAAAATTTTTTTAACAAATTTGTTTTAGAGTTAATATTGTTTTAGGCCGTAACACAGTTATAAAATACGCATAAACCATTATACTGTATTATTTAAACAACTATTTACAACTTCTTACTCAAAAAGTCCACGAAATAGGTTCCAACAAATCAGTAAACCTGCATGCTATAAGCCACAGCAGTGATGGCGCTGACAAAGAGGAAATTACGTAGTTAACGCTAATAAGCGATGTCGACTAGCCAATCAATTCACAAAAATTAACTTGCTTCCGTTTTCGAAGGCGGTTAATTTGAATAAGTCAAATGTTATATAAAACTTAATTCTGGAATTTTAAAAATATTACTAAGTGTAAGTTTATTCGCATACTTACTGTTAGATGTGTTCGTAATAATCGATGAATATGAGGTATTGCGGGTAATGTCATGTACAGTCAAATAAACAATGTGTTTGTGCCAAGTAAAAAGTAGGAATTTTTTTAGATCTCCGTTCACTGTGTATTTAAAATTGATGATAAAAAAGGTGATGATGAAAAATTATAAAAAAGCTTATTTGACCTATTTTGACTCCCCTCAATCCTACACCCTATTAAGCTAAAAACATTTATATTTGTAGATACTATTATGTTATATACGTGTCTCAAATTTTAAGTGCATATGATGCATCGTTTGGGAGCTGCCCGTAGTCAAGGAAAAGGTATATTAGGGGAGAGAGAGGTACATTGATACACGAGACGCATTGATACCCATTTAAAATTTCGCGGCAGAAGAAGTCCATTTGTTTCAACCTATTACCTCAAAGATGGCACTAGTGTGGGCTACTTGTCATAAAAATTTAGTAACGGAAAAACGAGTGAGAGAAGTTACATGTGTTTAGTTAATTTTAGCGCGAGAAAGTGGTTTTTAATGCCTTTTTACATGTGTGTGTTTTTACCAACGTGGTAGCAATAGAGTGCTGCTTGTGTCACCATTCCTAAACGTAAGTATTATTTAAACATTGTTTGCAACCAAGTGTATGCACTGTAAGGTTAAATATGTCACTAGTGATTATTTCTGTCAGAGTGAATTTGGGGTACATTGATACATATGTATGAGATGTACATTGATGCAGTGTATCTATGTGCCTCTATAGTGTATCAATGTACCTCTGCAATTTACAAATGTACTATTTTATTCATATAAACATGATTCAGTAAGTTCTACGAGCACATGTTACTTGTTTCAGGTTAATGAAAATGGTACGTACTTATCACAAAGAGCATTCATTGACGAAGGAGCTATAAAGACTGCAATAACCGATGTTATTAAAAATCACAAATCAATTAGAGTTTCAGCTGCTGATCATGGTTTAAAACCCTCTACACTTCAACATAGAATCTGAAAGTATAGAAAAAATCATAAAAATGAGAATCCAGAGGTTTCAGATAAATCTGGGCACGAAAAAGAAGCTGCGGCGGAAACCAAATCAGAATATATCACTCTAAATATACAAGTTATACAAACAACTTGGCAGAGGCGAGAAAGTCTCGTATTTAAGTAACCAAGAAGATGAAATTTAAGTTCATCCGAAAGTGACAGTGAAGTGGAAATGAGCTTATCTGATTCCATTGACGATGTCAGTGATGAAGAACTACCATTGTTGTGCCAGGCCAGGCCAGGCTCAGCCACCTGGAATCAGCAAGGCCGCAGTTTGGGAGGTCTCAAAACTTAACAAACTGTGGACATGTTCCTCATTGGCGTTCACGTCGCGAGGGGGGGACTTTTGGGATACTACTTCGTAGGTTATATAAACTGTGAAGTAGCCTCCCAAAAACGAACAATGAGGGAAAGTTGCCCAATCCCAAGGTGGTGAGGAAATCCGTGCCGAAGGGATGAATGACACATGGGAAATATGCCTCGAACGAGCCCTCCGGAGCACCGGGCGAAACTCCGGAGTATGGTAGCCTTGCCCCAGTAAGCGGCTCTGCTGGGGTTGACCGAAAATCCGACTTACTCGTGGGACCAAAAATGGACAACACTAAAAAGGAAAAAAACAAGACGACCAGTCCAATGGAGGTCGAGGAAATCAAACCCTCATCTGCAGAAGACACAGAAAATCTGCTCCTGGAGGGCCGCTCTTCCTCAACGGAGGCTGGGGAGATACTTAATGTACCTTCTCCGAACTCTGAAGAAGAGGACAGAATCCTCCAGGAACATAAAAATCAAGACGCTATTGGAGGCACAAACACTCCAGCAGCCGAACATCTTGATGAAGATTTAGATAAACTAAATCTAGCAACGAAACGCCTTTCCGGTGCACAACGCAGGAAAAAGGCGATCGAAGAGGCAAAAGCTAGAGGGGAAGCTATTAGGCCCAGGAAGCCTAGGTCTAACCGCAAGCCCAAGAAGCAACAGCAGCCACTGGAGGATAATAAACCACCAGAAAACCAAACACTGGTGGCGAACAAAACCCACAGCCAGTGAACCCACAAGCTGGCAATTAGGACACTCTGATACCAGCACTCCATCGCCAATCAAAAAAAAGAGCTGGAGCAAGCAGGAGCTGGAGAAGGCAATACCCAGTACTTCAACTGGGGTTACAACCTTCAAACAAGCCCTGACCTCTATAAAAATGGCGGTGGCACCAATGAGCTATCCTGAGGATAAGCTCACGCTGGAGCAAACTAAACAACTCCAGATAGCTATAACCAAAGAAATTTGTCAAAACTAACAGAGTTCTAGTGTGGGTGCCTACTGAACTTCTTGAGGTTAGAGAACCTGCAAGAATTCTCCAGCTACTGAAAACCCAGAATATGGGCTTAAGTACAGAAGACTGGCGAATTATCGGTAGCCGGTCTGAGTCGCAAGGCATCACCCTTGTATTTGGACTGGACGACAAAACTCTGGAGGAACTGAGCAGGAGGGGCTTCAAAGCCTATCTTGGCTTAACTCAGATAACCTTCAGAGTTATCAAGAAGAAGAAAGAAGAGGAAAATGCTGCGGGTCCTTCAAATAAACCTGCAGCATAACAAACCTGCCACTGCTGCCCTCTTAAGGTTCCTTGCTAACGACAAGACCGATATAGTTCTGATACAGGAGCCGTGGATCAACGGGGGTAAAGTATCAGGACTAGGGGAAGTCAAAGATAAGATTATATACGACCAAACAGCAGGAAACGTTAGAACCTGCATAATAGTTAGGAACGAACTACTTGCCTTAAAGATGCTAAATTTCTGTTCTAGGGATCTGGCAGCAATAAGGCTGAAGCTACATATGGCAGGAAACTGGACGGAAGTCGTTATAGCCTCAGCATACCTGCCATATGACTCACCAAGTCCACCTCCATCGGAGAAACTCGAGAGGCTTGAGGGAATACTGTAGGTTATCAAACCTACAGATAATAATTAGGATGGACGCAAATGCCCACCACACTGCGTGGAGGAGTAGTAACGTCAATACGAGAGGTGAGTACCTTTTAGACTACATTATAACTAAAAACTTAGTATTAATGAACTGCGGTAACGAGCCAACTTTTGTAACAAAAACTCGAAGCGAAAAAATTGACATAACTGTTGCGTCTCCGAAAATAAGCTCCCAAACAACTCATTGGCGTGTGTCAGAGGAACCGTCGCTCTCGGACCACAGGTACATCTGTATGGAGATCTCAAACGTAGAAAATCCAGTGGAGACGTATCGTGATCCGAGAAAGACGAATTGGGAGAAATATTCGGACACTTTAGCAACAAACCTAATCAACATCAAGAGGAAAATAAAAAACAACATGGATATAGAGATAGTATCTGATCAACTTCAAGGTGCTATAATAAACTCTTATCATGAAAGCTGTCCCTTAGTAAGTCGAAACACCAGCAAAGATAAAAGCTGGTGGAATAAAGATTTAGACAAACTAAGGAAAGAAACACGCTGCTTATTTAACAAAGCGAAAAAGACAGGTGAGTGGGAGCAATATAACACCACTCTGACAAAATATAACAAAGAGATCCGGAAGGCTGGAAGGAATTCCTGGAGGAAGCTAAGCGATGAGGTGGAAACAACCTCCAGAAAATCCTAAATCCAGCAAAAGATCCTATTAATCCCACAGGGAACATATTAAAAGCTAATGGGAAATACACACAGACTGGCAGAGAAACTCTGGAGATATTACTTCAGACACATCTGCCAGACTCTAGTGAGATAAAAAGAGAACAAAAAAATTCCAGATCTTCTGAACTCTGACAACAGAGCTAGAAAGAGGGACTGATCTCAGGCAAAGAAAGTTGTAACCCAAAGCAAAATTAGCTGGGCCATTGACTCATTTGAACCATATAAATCACCGGGACCGGATGGTATACTCCCGGCACTCTTACAGCGGGGTAAAAAAACACCTGATACCAGTGATTTGTCAATTGCTAAGGGCAAGCTTAGCAACGGGATATATTCCAGTAAACTGGAAGAAATCAAAGATAGTCTTTATACCTAAACCTGGGAAAGCCTACTCTCAGGCTAAGGCATACAGACCCATAACTTTATCATCTTTTATGATAAAGTTAATGGAAAAACTAATCGAAGTGCATGTCAGGGAAAACTTTCTTAAGGAAAGACCACTACATGTAAACCAACATGTATATTAGGCTGGTAAATCCTGTGAAACGCTCTACATCAACTCATATTGAGAATAGAAACGGCTCACAGAAATAAGGAAATACCTCTTGCAGCATTTCTAGATATAGAGGGGGCATTTGACAATACGTCTTTCAAATCAATGATATCAGCTGTAGCAAAGCGTGGCGTTGACGACACCACATGTAGGTGGATAAAAAAACATGCTTAGCAATAGGACAGCTGAATCAACACTGGTAGGTGAAACTATGGAGGTGTCAATATCCAAAGGATGCCCACAGGGCGGGGTTCTATCTCCGCTACTGTGGGATATGGTAATTGATGAACTGCTAGTAAAATTTAACAGTGAAGGTTTTTATACCCTTGGGTATGCTGATGATGTACTCATACTTGTAGAGGGGAAATTCTTAAATACAGTAACAGACTTAATGCAACAAGCTCTGAAAATCGTGGAGAAATGGTGCCAAAAGGGAAGACCTAAAAGTCAATCCTTGTAAAACAGCGCTAATCCCCTTCACGAAAAAGAAAAAGCTAGGAAAACACACAATTCCACGGCTTTTCAATACGCAACTGCAAATAAGCCAGGAGGTGAAGTATCTAGGAGTTACACTGGATGCAAAACTAACCTGGAACACGCATTTGCAGAAAACCATAAATAAAGGAAAAATGGCACTAATGGCTGCCAAGAGGGCCATAGGCATCAGATGGGGACTTAAACCCTGCATGGTACATTGGTTGTACACAGCAGTAGTGAGACCCATTATAACCTATGGATCACTTATATGGTGGACCAAAATGATGCAAAGAAAAGCAACACTGGAGCTTTCGAAACTTCAGAGATTAGCCTGCCTTTGCATCACTAGTGCAATGAAAAGCACTCCAACAGCGGCAATGGAAACCATATTAAACCTTCCGCCATTAGATATTTACATCAAGGCGGAGGCAAGAATGGGGGCCCACAGGTTGAAGTGCAATGGTAACTGGCAAGACGCAACTTTTGGTCATGCCAGTATAACAAGTACGATCACAGATTCATTATTTTTAATGACAAGTGACGAAATGACATCAAGAACTAACTATGCAAAACCTTTTAACATTCAGTTAAATTGGGAAGCAAAAGAAGAAACTAACTGTCAGGAAGGAACACTAGTGGGGTACACTGATGGATCCAAAATGGACAGTGGAACTGGCGCAGGAATCTACGGCAAAAGACCCAGGTACAAAAAATATGTACCTGCAATTGAGCTATGCTTAAGGGAAAATATTGAAAGAGGATATAGAGGGAAAATAATCCTCATTTACTCTGACAGTCAGGCAGCCCTACAAGCTTTAGCATGTAAAAAAATAAAATCAAAACTGGTCTGGGATTGCCTAGAAACCCTCCAAGCTCTGGCAAACCATAACAAGGTAACACTTAAATGGGTACCAGGACATAAAGGGGTCGAAGGCAACGAAGAAGCAGATACCCTAGCGAGAAAGGGCTCTGCAACAACACTCATTGGACCTGAACCAATGTGTGGTATACCAAAGTCCTCAGTGAAGCTCTGGCTGACTCGGTGGAAAAATAAAGAACACCAGTCTTACTGGAACCACATACCAGGACAAACAAACAGTAAATGGATGGTAAAGACACCATCAAAAGTACTGACAGACGAGATTCTGCGATTGAGTAGAAATCAGATACAGCTTGTCACGGGACTCATAACCGGGCATTGTCACCTTAGGAAACATCTACACAGAATGGGCATATACTCAGATGAACCTATTTGTAGACTGTGTAATGAGGAGGAGGAAACATCCCGACACATTATACTAGAGTGCCTAGCACTAACACACTGGAGATACGGTCTTCTGGGAATAGAAAACCCCCAGGAGGCCTTTTCCAAATAAAAATCTTGTGAAAAGGCTACTAAACCTCATAAAGGTAACAAACCTATTCACATGAAATAACGATGTAAACTGGAAATACAATAAGCCTGAAGGCTGCAGTGTTGGAGGCACAACAAACCCCAAACCAGATACATCGGAAGGGAAAAAAAACCTTGTTGTGTGATGATGAATTAAAAACAGCCGTACACTTCGTTGGACAAGTTGTCACGATTTACATACATATAATGACCATGAAACAGAGGTCAATTTTTTACGGAAAAGAAAAACTGGCATAAGACTTTTATTTTTCCTAACGTTCAGGATATCAGTTTAGTGCTTCGAGGAGATGTCGTATTCAAACTGCCCAAATCCATTGCTGCTGGTGGTACACCGTCAAAACAGATCTTTTTATTTTTCAACAGTTCCTCATCTTATAATTCAGTAAATATTGTACTACAATATTACTTTTTTCTCTAGTGTTTTGTATGTGTATCAATGTTCCCCAGCACTGTATCAATTTACCCCACCAGAGAGGTAGTTTGATGCAAATGTAGACATTAAAATGTTGCAAAAACTCCAAACTTGTTTTTATTTTTCCTTTAAATAGAGTATCATATGAAAGACAAATACATAGCATGTAAGCCTAAAATAAGAAGTTGGCGACAAGTATTTTGTCTTTTATAAAATCATAATCACGACAAAAATTGTATCATTGTGCCTCCCTCTCCCCTACCCCCATTTAACCCCTAGCCCAGCAACCTATTAAGCTCTAATCAGCTCCAGACTTCGTCATGGTACTTAAGTGTTCCAAATTTGAAGTTGATATCTTAAATGATATATTAGATGATATGATTTTAGGCCTATTTAGCCAATTAAGATTTTTAAAAACATTTTCATGAACACTACTTCCACTCCACTACGTGAATATGGAAGTAAAGGTGGTTATAAATCTAGTACAACGCATAGAAATATGTACATATGTATGTATAATACAATCTTACTAATTGTTATTAATAAGCTTGTTTTGTGATTATATTAATATTAGACAGTGAATGAAACATTTGCTTTCCGGCAGATTTCACATACATAGTTTCCAAGAATTGACAAGTTATTGCGAGTTTATTATTTAAATTAGAAAATGGTTCTGTAGCCAAAAGTTATAGAATTTTGTATCAATTTTTTTAACACGATATGAAAAAAAAAACATCAGAAACCATAAAAATGAATCAAAGTTATGTTTTTTTTTTAATGGAACACTATATATTATTACATATTCTCATTCCTCGAACTGTCATTTAAAAAAGTAGTGAGCTATATTTCATTAATTTATGTTTATTATTAATTGTTTAAAACAAGAATAGTGTTTAGCGAATATTAAAGGTTTGAGGTTATTTATTTATTTATTTTTAAAAGAAATACGTCGCGAACTGCTGAAGCAAACATAGAGAGGGAAAAATTCGAGGAATCTGAAGATGCAATAATATACAGGGTTTCCAATTAAAAAACGACTTTGATTAAGTTGTATGGGTTTTGGTTCAATTGTTTTTTTCTCAAATCATAACTTTTGTCTGAGGAACTTTTTTCTAATTTTAATAATAAACATGCAATAATTTGTCAAATTATGGAAACTAACCTTGTACATATAAATTACTTTAACAGCATAGGAAACCCGATATGTGGTTTTTGTGAACAATTGGTTAATTTGGGAGCAAAAAGAATAAAATGTGATTCTTGCGACTTACTATTTCATGCACTGTGTCAGATTATTCCATCTGAAAAATGTTTTAAAACAATTTTTTTCTGAGAGTTATAAGATACTCCCCTTCTGAACAATAAAAAATAATACCTTTTCTATAGTTTGTATTTCCGAAAATACTATATACGACGCTCGAAAGCAAGTATCTAAAGTCTAAATGTACTGCCAGTCCAGATAGCATTCCCACTTTCGTGTTAAGAGATTGTGACGCCGTGTTTACATAGCTGCTTATGCAAATTTTTAATTTCTTTCTGGCATTCGATACTTTTCCAGATACCTGGAAATCACTCAGATTGTCCCTGCGTTTAAAAAAGGTAATAAAAAATTATCACTTACAGGCCCATAATCATTGTACAGTGAGGGCATTTACGCCACTACGTAAATGTTTGCCTAAATTCAATATTTTCTAAACAAAAAAATATTGTGGAAACATCCTTGGTCACATCAATTTTTGGTTTAAATTGAGCATCCTACGCAATAATTAGAAGTAACAGTGACACAACTTTTTGGTACATGACACCAAAGAGATTTTTTTAAATAGAACACCTTGCATTTTTTCTTTTAGATTCTCAAATAACAGCCAATTTCAAAAAAGGTTTCCAGTTGATTCAAAAGTATTGAGCCCTTGCTATGTTATATGTTGATATGTTCAAATATAATATTGTCAAATATATCATGATTATTTATTTTGTAAACAGAATGTCAGCGCCATCCAAGTCTATAATTGGTCGTCAACGGGTAGGCAGACATTGGCAGAGTGAAGCAAAAAATTTGTGTACTATTTGTAGATGGTGACGATCATCAAATGATTTATTTATTAAATGTTTACTGAGGGCACATAACAAATGATAATCAGTAGGGGAAAGGTCCTATCTACAAAATGAAAAATCTTAGCTGCAAGAGAACAAGGCGTGCTCTATCTTGCTATATGGGGACGCGCATTGTCGTACAGTAGTATAACTTTGTCCAGCCGCGGCCGCATAAGATCGAGCTAGGTGGCCAAATTGCGAGTCGAGCACAATAGACAGGGGCGGTAAGGGTGGTATTGTCCTTCAAGAGTTATCAGTGATACACGCGAAGGCACCACCAAACTGACCTTTCTCAGATCAAGTTTAGGTACCGATTGTGTTGAAGCATCTGTGTCCACCCACTGGCTCTTATGGCTGTGATTTACATAAAGCACCCACTTTTTCATCCCCGGTAACAAGATTGTTCAACCAGTCAAAACGACGACTGTGGGAGAGAAGTTGTGTGCAAATATTACTCCGATGCTAGCAATCGCCTTCGCTTAATAAACGTGTTATCCACTTACCCAACTTTTGAAATTTGCCTATAGCGTTTCTCATTACCCCCTCATCGTAATTTATTGTCGATGCTGTAGTCGCCAGGTCGGAAGCGCAAGAACCATATTTTGTATATTGCTAAATTAGGGTCGCGGCCATGTATAAAAATAAGTAAATCAGTTTGTCCACCGATTGCAATAAAATACTAATATTACGATATAAATTACTAAAATTCTAGCGATGATATCGCTTGTACATGGCGTGTTCGACCTTTTTTTTAACAGAATACCCTATATATTATTTTTTAACTTTTAGTTGTTTCAGTAACAGCCAATTCCAAAAATATATAACACTTATGGTAAAGTTTTTTTTTTTTAATTTATTTGTGAGTTGATTTCTAAGTCACAAACGAATCACTTGTATACGAACCACGTTAACGGTGTTATACATTTTTAAAATTGGTTGTTATGTATTTAATATTGGTTGGTTGGTTGAAGAATCCAAAATTAGAAAAACGTATGGGGTAGTCTAATTAAAAACAGATCGATGACTTGACATGATTTGCAGTCATGTGCAAATATGTGGTGGCGGAGTTGAATACCACGATTTTTAGTCTAACGTGATTAATGGTGTTCTGCAAAGCTTTGTGTTAGGATCCCTACTTTTTGTTGTTTTTATAAATGATCTTGTAGGTGCAACTGAGGTCAAACACTTTTCAAATGCTGATGACTTGTGTCATATGATATAATCAAAAATATTTTGTACAAAACGGGTCGACCGCCGTATTGAAAACAACTTTTTTGTCGCAAGTTTCACATATTTTATGTATTCCTTGCAATCGTCGGTATATATTCCGTGATCGCCGAGAGTGTAAAAGACATTTAGATTCGAATATCCATCAAAAAAATATACCTGGTACGGTTAGAAAAGAGGAATTTTGGTTTGATTTGTGCATAATGTTTTGAGAATGTAGTCTTGCGTGGAACGTGGTCGACAATATTTACTTTAGACGTCTTTTTGCCAAATAACATATGTATCCGATTTTCCATTGCCTAGTAGCCATACATTGCGTAAACCATATTTACAGAAGACATATCTGTATCAACGTGTCATGTGAAATATCAAAGAAGACATACGTACATACATACGAAGAAGACATAAATTTCTGTGGCTGACAGTGGACGAAACGACAGATTTTGCGGTAATAAGGTCGTTAATGCCCCCGATATTGATAGCTAATAAACGGGTTTTACAAACAGCGGCTAAAAGTGTAGAAATTGTAGCGACATGTGTATTATCCTCTATAGATGTAAAAAATAATAATTTAGTGATGTTAGTGACAACAAAAAAGTATTAGCAATACAAACAACTGTGCGAAATTCGCTAAAATAATGTTCCTGTTGTGTCGTCCTCTGTCCATATGAACTATTTTTAATTTGCAACTTTAATTTCAGTATATGTGGAACGACCATTTTTCTTCTACAACCAAATGTACAGGCCAAATCGCTCACCTTTAACGAGGATAAATGTAGAAAGACTATTGGTCGTGGCAAGGTACGCTCATGCAATGAGGACAGTCTGTGTTTCTGAATGACAAAAGCAATAGGTATGTACATACTCTATTTCCATTTTAAATTGAAAATAGGTAGAAAAAAGCAAGGTTGTCAGATATATTTTCTAAAATTGCTAAGCTCACTATACAAGTATACTTCATACTTCAGTAAACTGTTAGTTCTTGACGTTCTTAGAAAGCTAGTTTGGAAATATTTTAAAAAAATACATAGATATAAATTTATTACTTAGCATTAAAATAAAGCGTTTAAAATTGCTGGAAAAAAATAATTATAAATTAAAACCACTTTATGTATGTTACTATACTTTTTCGAAGAAAGAAAATTTCGAAGAGCCGGCAACGCGATGCCAGCAACACCGATGCCGGCAACCAGCAAATGCCGACCAGTATACTATAGGATTGCTTTATATGTAATACATCCAAATACTCATTCGGTCCACTGTGCCATAAAATTTTTACGACGTCGTTAAAATGATTTACGGCTTTAGAAATTCCACGTGTTTAAGGCGCCATTGACGTGTATTTCAGCTAGGTTTATTAACTCAGACAATTTTTTGAGATTGCCTGGCTAAATGAGCATTATTTACAGCAAATTATATTACAAATATTAAGTTTTGTATGCAGGCTAATTTTAATCTCATATATTGATTTGAATGAAAAAAAATTATTTCACAATTTTCGAATTTATAAAAGATATATGCACGCCCATGGAATCATAGAGTTGCACCGCTTTTTTGTTCCCCAGGCGTATTTATCATTTTCAATTAAAATTAGAAGGACTATACATACATTATTAACACATTTTTACTCCTGTCTTTTTGATCTCTCATATGTCTTCTTCCGTCAATAACATGACGGATTACGAGTCCGGCCCTGCGTTACAGCACACGTTCGGAACCCTAAGTAATTATGTAATTGTAAATGTTTGGCTTTAATGTATTTTTTTACAATAACTGTAATCAAATTTAATAGTTTATTTATTAAATGCAGTGGCGGATTTATCAATTCTTAGCTCAACACTAGCGCGCGAAACACGTTGTTTGTTTAGCTCTCACGCTCTTAGTATTAACAACGTAGAATGATACGTACCATATCTTTTTAAATATTCAAAATGAGTTCTGAAGAATGTCACAACACAGTAGCGTAGCATTAATATATTCCGTACGAGTGTTAAACCGTTAAAAACCCATTTACGCGCATATTAACACGATATATAAATTGATTTGGTTGCTTGGTTTGGTTGGTATGGTTACGTCTGACAAATGATATAAGATAGACAAAAATAAGATTTATTTCTAGCTTTGCGTTTGACGTCTATGAGTTGAGAACAGTTTTTATATGATTTATAGCATATTTTTAGAGAAAATATAGTCTACAACTTGTTTGGAATGGCATATTCCATATTCATGAACCGTAGAATATGTCGTAGAACACTGCTCGTGTGAAATGTGCCCCATTCCATAACCTGTAGAATATACATTACGTCACCAAAATCAAAGTGTGATGTCAAAAATTAATGAAACAATTTGTATTTACTCGCTTTGCAAGCTGGAGATTAATTCAGCACAGTTCTGTTCACGAGTATTCCATCATTTTACATTTTTTCCCTTCTCTACCATTTCCATTGTCTTTATTGTGGTATGATTATTTAGATACGTTTAAAATACAGTGTAATTACACTGACAGAAGTATGTTATTAACTGCCCACACAGCTCTCATACAACGAGGGTTGCGCTGAGAGATATAAACACTTTTTTGGGAACGATATTTTAATGGTTATAGCCTACCTTTCACGCAACATGATATATTATATCCTTACCGCCACTTAAAATAAGCATGCCATATAAATCCTTCTCCTACAATTTTTATTTCTTGATATTTATTAAATATAACAGCTCTGACGTAGATAGAACAGTTTCTATTTCTACACAATATAACGCAATACGTAACAATGACATCGAAAGTTGAATATTACATATCTTAATCTTGGTAGCATAATCGTGGCCACTGTGCCTGACTAGACTTTAATGTGTATACCGATACAATATGTACCAATTTGATCCCAACCACAGCTCCAAAATGTTTCTGGACTAATTAATGGTTTATCTAGGTATTTTTTATAAGTTTATTATTAAATATATAGTTAGGATTTTTTTTAACAAAAATTTTGCCTTTCATGGCCTTATTCAGCTTCCACTAAAATACAAATAACTCCAGAATCGTGAAATTACGTTATCAAATTGGGCTACTTTTTTTATAGGGCGACAGAAATGGATTTTTTTTCAGAATAAAGTCTTGGGGGCTTTAAAAATAAATAAACCAAAATTTCCTCCTTTTATAGTACAAATTATATTACTACAGATAATAGTTATTAGTTATTATTACAAAAACTACTAAGTAGTACGATTTAATTACAAAGTCTAGTTATGGTTACATTTTTAACTTGCAGAAGATCGTCATGGAAAACGATAACAAAACCTGTCAAAATTCAGAATTCCAAAATTATAGAAATATGCTATAAAAATTACCACATTTATTTATTTTCATTTTAAGAATTCGAGCCAATGAGATGGGTCGGTGGGTTTCTGTCTTCATCTTTCTCTTTTATATATAATCTATCTCTACCATAATAATAGTAATTTTGAAAATGAAGATACCAAATTGTAGTACGTTTTTGAATTTACTTAATTATGGTGACGGGCACTCAACAAATATAGAAAATCCTTTTAATTCTAAACAGTCTTACACATTCGGACATTCACTCAATAATTTCAGTTTCAGATAGATACCCTTAACATACAACGACGTTCTTAAATAGAATTTTGTTCATTCATTCATTTTTCAGATATAAGACCCGTTGCTTTAGTCAAATATCAAAAAAAAAAAAAAAAATATATATATATATATATATATATATATATATATATATAAATTCAAGTAAAAAATAAAATACTATCACCTTAGCTTTAAATACCAGTTTTCATACCTACCTACGAATATGATTTTCTACCTTGGAAGCCTTAGCAAGCTTATTCTACAAAAGATGAAAATCCTTTCCCAACGTAGGAGCACATTGTAATATATATAAAGCAAATTAAGTACAAACAGGTAAAATTCTCACCTCAATGGAGTCTGAAATTATCCCACAAGATTCCGCACAACTAATAATGCCAGTAAACTATTGTATTAAGTAACCTTACTATTAAAACAAAGCAATGAATACATTTATATAAAAAAAAATCAGTGTCTAATATACATATATCTAAATATGTCGCTCTGATTTGCGTCGACAAGACTCATATACATATTATTGGGTTTGTATAAAATATTATAAAAAATCAATATTGCAAATAGAACTGAATACATTTAATTGCATTCTACAAAGCAAGTGGAAATGGAAGTTTTAAGAAACAGCAAATTAAAACTTGCAGATGCAGATACTTCAAAGTAATATAAACCTTCTTTGGTGAATAATAATTTAGAAACTCTTGTCACAAACGGACACTTTAAGCAAGTTTGATATTTGAATATTTCATTAAAATCAAGAGACCTTTTCTTGAATAATTATGACTTAATTTTTACCCAGTTGGAAACACTTTCACGTTCCGTAATTAAATTACTTACGAGCACACTCTTGTTTATTATGAACAGGGTAATGATATGATTCCTTAATTAACGCCTTCAAAACTTTTTAGCCAAATTTTACACGGCCCACTAAATTTTATTCAAGTTTAATTTTAATTACGTAAATAAGTTAAAACGTATTTTTACATACCACATTATTTCGCCTTGTTTACAAACACCATTTTACATTTAATAAAATCACTTTGTTAAACCATGACGCACATTGATAAAATAACGGTTTTTATCGAAAATATACGTCCTTACCAATAGTTAATCGATTTGTGCGTCCCGAACATTAATAAAAAAGGCCTGCACATTTCCAGCATTACGAATTTAATAGGAGACGTTAAATGTTTCATTTTATGTGGTTGTGAATATTAACTGATTGATGCTATCGCGAAAGCTTCATAAATTATTTACTTCGTTATGTCTTTCGAATAGCTCAACCAGACCTTGGTTAACAATCTGTATACCGAGTGTCTCATAATTACTTAGACAAATATTATCTCGAAAATGGTGCTACAGAAAAAAAATAAATAAAAAACGGTCTTCGCAAATTTGCAAAGTATTGAATTAAATGTCAATAATGCAAATATTTTTGGATTCATGAGGATGAGTTCTTGCAGAAAAGTAAAGTAAAAGTCATATAGGAGTTCCATAAAAAAAATGGTTACTGCGTATTGTGACTTTTCGGCGTTCAATTAATAATTATGATAAGCTTATAGTCGCAATTGTTAATTATGATAAGCTGAAAATTTACTGAAACATTTATATAAGAAGTTTTTTTTTTAATTTACAATAATATACTCTATAGGTAGGTGTTCAAAATCCCCACTCCCCGCTTTATTTCAGTTAATGTTTGAGATGATATTATGGAAAAAACGGGGTTAAATTAAATTCAACATATTTTATTATTGGAGAGGATATTGTATAGAGTGTTCTTAAGTATAATATGGTCAGTCATATGATAACTTTTTTTACAATTGTTTATTTATTTATGTTTATACTTTGTTATTATCATAGATACAATAATGAATTTTTTAATTGGATGTTAGACATACACCCTAGGAAATTTCACCTTTACATATTGGCGATACATGTGTAGAAGAGAATAAGTTAAAAGACACCAGTAAGGACATACAAAGACAGTTAGATGCAACAGTATTTCACGCTTGTGCACGTATTAGAAACGTATGAGACCTAATAGAAAGTGGAGAGCCTACACGCCTATCGCCGAATTTGAGTGGGATTCAGTACGTTTTCGCAGCTATGGGAGTGTACATCGACTTAGTTGTATGAAACGAAATTCTTACGTAAGTCTGACTTTTACAATTATCCCATACACTTAAAAGAAGTGTACGAACATAACTGTATTTATTTTGAAATATTTGTATTCCTTAACTAACCGGTCTGCAAGGAAATAAAATTGAAGTTCTATAAAAAATAAAAAAATAAGAATATAAATCAACCAGGTTATAAGACGAAAGAAAGAAAAAAATTGCTATTGAATAAGTGGTTCAAAAATGTCGCCGTCTATCGTAGAACTCAGTTCTTACGCGTTCTAACTAGTGTTGTAAATATTCGGATGATTTTAATATTCGTATAATACGTAATAGTATTAAAAGAATATTCGGATGAATTCACTAATACGTATTAATTTTCATACGTGCTTTTCTTGACTTACGGCTCTCGACCGCCAAAGCGAACGCTGCACCCCGGCTCGCGGCGCTCGCTGCCAGCCCGCCAGGTGCTCTGTCTCTTATTATTCGTGCTAGCCTTCTGGCCTGTTTAAAAGGTCAAAAACGTATTATTTATCATCGTGGTGCCATCTGAAATCATCTTAAGAAACATTTAAAGAAGAAGAAAAAATTTAAAGAATTTTTAAACAAGAACTTTAAACGCGTTTTTCTCGAAACGGCATTTTCCAAACCGGTGGACAGGATTACAGACAAACTTCTCATCAGATGTTAATGCCATTTTTTGGAATTGTTGACGATAATATTGGCTCGTAATTAAACGTAGGATGTTAATTTCTGATCAAAAATAATATTTTTTTCAAGGTTAAAAGGATTGAATTTTAGGCCAAAAAACATATTTTTTTTCAAACGGTCGCCATTTGGCGTAGAATCACCGTAAATTAATTTCCAACGTTTAATCACTAGACGATTCGATGTAGAATAAAGCGCAACTTTGCTTGTTTGTTTTCGATTACCGGTTGCCGAGGAATCATGTCCACCGCGCATCCCTACCGCGAAAACGTGCTCCCGACGACAGGGCATAACTCCGCAATTTTTTACTATATATGTTCATAAAAATTAGCGAATAAAGTTTAAGAATAAAGTATTTAAACGTACCAATTGTTATTTTAATCTACTGCATACTTTTAGAGAACAAAAATGTCAAAAATGAGGTCCAGAGTAAGCTCGTGACTGCAGGTAACCTCTTAAATAGGGAGAATTGTTTTTAATGTTTTCTCATTTTTCAAATAGAAACATTATGGCTCATAAGATTATTCAAATAGTGCTTTTTGTAACACTTTGATGTCACTCACTGCAATACCTACTTACTTAAGAATTCTCAAGAAAGCAACACTGTCAAAAATAATCTGGCAGTTTTAATACATCATATTCAAAATGCTACACGCTTTATTTCCATACTGAAAGAACTATTTCTTTATTCTTCATAAAATAAGAGCATGCCAATTTGCTCATATCTGCTATAATTATCCCAGCATTGTTTATTTCAGTAAGTACATGGAAAAAACATGGAAATAAAACAATTTTGTATTACATTTGATAGGTTTGTTTACGCTGTTTAAGAGTCAACAATCTTTTGAATTCGAAGCCACCTAATATTAAAATCCCTATTTTGTGTTAATATTTCCAGGTATTTGATGTTTGATTGCGTTTTTTCTTGAACATTCTTAAATATATATTTAAGTGTATGACATGTGACATCAAAGTGTTCGGAACAAAAAGCACTATTTGAACAATTTTATGAGCCATATTGTTCCATTTAAAAAAATCGAGAAAACATAAATTTATTTTCGCCATATTTAAACGCTTAAAAAATAAAAACTGTCAACAAAAACAAGGTAAAACAAATCTGTGTCTATTTGACTTGAGTTTAAACGTTTTAATTAACTCTAAGCACTCTAGATCAAAATATGTAAATAAAGAAATAAATGACAAGATGTGTCAAAAAGTGACAAATAACGTATCGTTGTGTTCAAAATGATATTTAAAATCAAAATAAGTGAAAAAAAATATAGGACGAAGATTCAATCGGAAATTGGCCATTTTCGATTAAACCGGAATTAAATAAAAATTGCCGACTACGTCAACAAATCCAGATTTATGCCTAACATCCAATCCCAAAATTTCATTACTTTATTTCTGTGCAAACAATAAAGTTGTGGTGCTGAGCCACTTTAAAAAATCGCCTGGTAGCATATTTATATCGAGCGTGAATCAACGCATGTCGGGTAAAGCCAAACGATTTTACATATCGAGCGTGTGTGATGGCAATATTTCTGCGATAAAGAACTCTTGTTAAATTAATCTACAGGGAAATAATTTTGTAGAAGTTTGAAAATTGAAATTCAATGCAATATGATTCATGCATTAAGTCTCCTGGTAAGAGAATGAAGAAAATATGTATTCCAAGTATTTAAAAATTTGTAATCCAAAGTGAAATTATCCTATCGACTATATCAAGGGACGTGTACAAAATAAGAATAAAAATTTGTAAAAAAAACATGCGTTATATTACAGATAAAATAAAAAATCTATTTGTATTTACTTTTAAAACTTATGTATATTTTCTCCTAACCCATTAATAGCTCAACTAATTTTCAGTATACATTCATTTTTGATTCAATGCACTTAATTTTTACTTACATTTTTTTAATTCCAAAAACAAATTAATAAAAACATTTCAAACTAATATAAACTTGGAAACCAAATCGCAATTTTTATGTTTATCATGTTTTTGGAGACTAAATCGTGCCATAATTGTATTCCAACAGTTTGATAATTAATTCAGTTAAATTTTGACACATCAACGTAATAACGGCTTACTAATTTTAACTTTTGTACCTATTTCATTTATTTGAAATGTCAAACATTAGACAAAGGCAATTATGTTTAAAATGATAAATGGAAATCTTTTAAACATCACAATAGAAAATAATTTGTGGCAAAATTTTAGTTTCGAAAAATCAAGTATACCTTGGAAATTTACAAATAACCCATTTTTCCCATTAGTAAATTTTCTCTTTCGGTTAAAGTTAAAACAAAATGTTATTAATAAAAGTTACTCAGGGTAATTCAGGGTAATAAATTACACAAGTGTGCAAAATTTCAACAATATCGGTTTATTTTCATCAATATATCTTATCTTTGAATGTAGAAATTGGAAACAAATATTGAAAATATCAATTGTCTTTTTACAAATAACTATTTTTATTTTAAATTTTCCACAGCAAAAAAAAAAAAAAAAATTTTTTTTTTTTTTAAAAAAAAAAATTTTTTTTTTTTTTGATGAAGCTGTTAATTTTAATGTTTTCAATATTTGTTACGGTTGTTTTTTTAAGTACTACAACTAATTTGTGTAAACAACGTGTGCAAAATTATCTGAAATGTCAAATTAAATCAATCAAGTCAAATAATTTTCAGACCGGTTCTTTGAACGTATTTCCGTCAGCAGTATTTTTTGTCATATTTTTTTAATTCCCAGTGTCTCAGGAAATTCCGGAGAGAGACACATGGGGATTCTCGTGTGCCGAGAAACTGAAAATGTTTAGAAATCCTAAGCTGGGCTTTATTTATCATGTAATGTAACGGTGGACCAAGCTAAATCCCAGAGCATACAACTTTACACATGTAGGACAAATTGCGCTGAATAAATTACCGTGTTGACTGTGTTTACCTAAGTTATATAAATGAGGGGAGTAAATGGAAACAGACTACAGCTTTTTGTAAATTAATAAATATTATAAAACCTATATATATCTGCACTAACAGTATGTCCAATTACAATATGTGGATGTACTAACAAGCATGATACACAGGGTTGCAAAAAGTCTGAAAACGGAGCTGACACATACAAACTGCTGAAACTAGGACATCCAATTTTGTTATGTTATAGTTAGATATATTTATTTCATTTCAATTGATGGACAAGTTGATTCACTTGTTTTGATACGGAGCCTTCCTATTTTTTTTTTTTCTCTAGTTTAAATACACATATTTTGTTATTACTATTTAGCTGTTCAAGAAGTATTCAGCGCTACAAGGTTTACTGTGGTTATACCTACCAGGTGATTCAGTTTGGTATTCGCGGCCCTGTATCTTTTTTTATTTGCAGTTAAAACTGCAGTATACCATATACATTTGAAAATTGTTTTAAAATCTTCATCGAATAGTAATTTTAAACAACGTCTATAACGACACACAAAATACATTATGATATTCAACTTTTTTTTCAAATGAGATGATGCTCTTCTGGTCGATTATTGTAGATAATCTGTTTCTCCGTATAAGAATATAAAAAACTTTCACTTTTTTAAGTGAAAAAAATTCTTATGTACCCTTGTACCCTCTACAAGGCCACCGTTGATTTCGATGCACTTTTTGAATCGCTTACGAATATTTCTTTAAACAGTCTATAGTTGTTGCATGGTAACTTCTTCACAAGCTTGCCTGATTCTTGCATACAACTCTTCTTTATTGTCTGGGCGTGACTTATACATAAACCTTGGATTTTATGACTATAAAAAAGTCCAACCGCGTTAAGTCCAGGGATTTGGGTGGCGCGTTAAGTCCATCTAATTATGGGGCTATTTTTACCTATCCATCGGTTAGGAAAGTTAGCATGAAGCCACGAGTGAAAATAAAGAGTTACTCTTTCTTCTTCTGGAAGTTCATGTAATGTAAGTATTCCAAAATTCATTTCTTAGGAAGTGCAAAAACTGTACGCTATTAATTTACCCTCAAAAAAGAAAGTACCAATGATCGTTTTATTGAGATCACCAAACATTTGAATGATTTCATTTAATTGTTTTGAAATCATCGGTGGATATTTTCTCTGGACAAATTTAAATTTAAACCAGCTATTCTCACAGTGATATTTGGATTGCTATTAACCCTTTCAGGGACGTAATTAAACTAGAAATTTTATTAAACTGTTTCTTCTTACTCATATGTTTATGGGGTCGCTAATTACAAATCTGAAGTCAAAATTGAGAAATTCAAGATGGCGGCAGCAATATAATAAAAAAAAATAAAATACAATTTTTCTTAAATAAGAAAAATTGAATTATAATCTGCATGATTTTCAACAAAAAAATCTTTCTTGTCATTTTTTTCAAAAATGCATATTTTTTTAGAAATAAATATTGAAGTTTGTGTGTGACGAAGTCAATTAAGAATGTGAAAATATCTCCCTCTCTGCTTTACCCAAAACTAAAGACGAGGACGTGGAGAGAAACTAGTTCCATTTTTCCTTTTTTTTTGTTTCTTTTTTGTTTCTTTTTTTTTTGTTTTTGTTTTGTTTTTTTTTTTAATAATTTGTAACAACGTTTTCACACCGAACTACTATACTTTTTGAGAAAAGTATAGTAGTTCGGTATTTCGTGGAAAACGTCCAGTTTTTTGTTTCTACGCTGAAGGTTCCAGTACCCACTCCATGATATATATGTATGGACAACTTTCACTTTGAGATAGTAGATTAACACCTGAAAAAATCGGTATGGAATGGAATAGGTCACGCCTTGAGTCGTCTGTGACAGATGCACCGACTGAATTGACGAATGATGACACGGAGAGCTAAACAAAATCATTTAGAGGAGGAGCATATGCTCAGAAACGCTTTGTCGTTTAAATATGTAAAGTTTTCAATCCTATATAGTAGGTGCAGTTGAACTAGTAATTTTTAAAATTGATATATACAATTAAGATCGACTATTACTCTATACGAGCTTGTGCTCGAGAGGTTCTCGTGAAGAAGGTACATATACATAGATAGAGAAAGTTTCATTTTTCATGTGTTTTGATTGCAGATGTGTATGCAGTGTATAGCAATGCCTATATATTTAAATAAACCGTAAGTTTTAAGAAATGCATGCAATTTCTTCCTAAAAACACTTCAGCCTCTGGAATCGACAGGTGACAGACAAATTCTGATTATGATTTAGCACACCCTGTATATACCCTATATACAAATTACTCAGAATTTCTTAAACGAGCAACACTTGTTTTTTTTGTAAAACAATGTTATCTACAGGGTTTGTCCGGAAAGTAATGTCAGTGAGCTTTGGCAAATGGTTTTTATTGGTTCTATGTGTACAAATCTTTAGAAACTTTCAAAATACATTCCTCCTGCGTCCACACATCGGTTCCAGCGGGTCTTCCACGCATGAAAAGCCGCACGGTAGTCGTTTTCCGGAATCGCCTTTAAAGCGTCGGTGTGCGGCGTCCAAAATGCTGTCCTTTCATTGGGGTTTTGAGGCACGGAAACAGAAAAAAGTCTGGGGGAGCCACATCGGGGCTGTAGGGAGGCTGGGGAACAACGGTGATGCCTGCCTTGACGAGGTAATCGGCCACGAGGAAGCAGGTGTGCGAAGGCGCATTGTCGTGGTGAAGCTCCCAGGATTTTGAGATGTCTGGGCGGACGCGATTCACCCTGTGTTTCAGCCGCTTCAGCACCTCGACGTAGTTACGGTTGTCCCCTGCGGAACGAACTCATGATGGACCAATCCCCGGCAATCAAAAAAGACAATCAGCATTGTTTTGATTTTTGACCTGGACATCCTGGCCTTCTTGGGGCGAGGGGAGTTCGACGTGTGCCATTCCGCACTTTGCCTCTTCGTCTCCGGATCGTATTCAAAGGCCCAACTTTCGTCCCCGGTAATGACATCATCAAGGAAAGCGGGGTTGTCTTCGCAGGTGTCCAAAAGTTATTGGCAGGTTTCGACGCGCCTCGCTGTTTGATCGTCCGTTAGCACTTTTGTCACGAGCTTCGCGCACACCTTCCTAATTCCTAAAGACTCCGACACAATTTCGTGAACAATGGTTTTCGTAATGGCTAATGTTTCGGAAATTAAACGGACACTTAGACGACGGTCAGTGTTCAACAAGTCACATACACGTTTCACATTGTCGTCGGAACTGGAGGTTGATGGCCGTCCAGCGCGGTTCTCGTCGTTGACATCTTCCCGACCTTCTGCGAAGGCCTTGTGCCACCGGAAAAGTTGCCTGTCCGAAAGACAATCGACGCCGAAAGCCTTCTTCAACATTGGAATGGTTTCCGCAGCACTCTTCTCCAGTTTCACACAAAACTTGATCGCCATCCGTTGCTCAAGCGAACGTTGCATTTTTTCTTGCACCGGATCACTGTAACGACTCTCAAAGAACGAGTGATGCGACCACTACAACGACCAGCCAACTGACGCTTGTTGGATCTTGTTGCCAGATCCCCCCACCACAATCCCAGTACGTAAAGCCCACTGATATTACTTTCCGGACAAACCCTGTATGTACTTCAATTTAAAAAAAAAAAAAAACGGTGCCTTCTAATTTCTACAGTGATAGACAGGGGCGTCGAGATTCATTCAATGGTCTAGAGAAAAGCGGATATATCGGCAACACTATTCCCAATAGAAAAACAAATTGTTATTGAGGGTGGAATAAATTCAGCCCCAGGGGAAATTCTCCTTTTTTCTTCCCTCTCAATTAGGCTGATGCAGTAAATATGCACATACTACGAGATTTTACATTTTGATAACAAAAAAAGTAACGTATCGTAAGATAAAGAAAGAAGTATGCCGTGGAATCGACCCCGCATGTCTTGAATTATTACTCTTAAAACTGTCAAGTTCTGAGATTTTTATTGAGAAAAAATACATATCGTTACCTTAATCCGTAACGGTAGGAAGTCCCAAATAGAACATTTTACAGGAGAACACATAAATAATTTTTAAACATGTAATATGCAAACATGCATTAATGTATGGCCAACAGATAGTACCAAAATCAAATAATCGACCAAATGTGGACTTACGACCTTTACGGATTAAGGTATCGATATGGTAGACCAAAAAGATTTTATCAACGAAAGTTTAGAAATTGCTGATTAGAAAAAAATTAGAAAAGGTTGATGGCCAATGGGTGTATTCGACACGGGACGCCTTTCAGGATTTTCAAACAGAATTTCCACACATAATCATGGATTTCGACCAGTTTCGCCGAGTTTTGACTAGACCTGTGCTTTTATTTAGAGAAATAGGCACTGTGAGTAGAAAGGTAGGCAGGGGGAGGCCGAAAGCTCGCACTACATAAAAAGTTGAAAAAGTGAGGCAAATTGTTAATAAACGCCCACAAACCGGCGTTTAAGCCAGCAAGTAAATACACACACCGTCAAAAGTATTGGACCCCCGATGTTTTGTATTAGTAAATAATTGTTTTTAAATATCGTATTTGTTTTTCAAAGTGTCTTTTCTAGATGTATTTTTTGAATATATCAATAATTTTTAAAGATCTAGTCAATTCAAAAACAGTGGAGAAAAAAATTTGCAATTTTTTTAAGAAAATTTATTATGACACAAATTAACAAAACATATGTTTTAACAAATTAAACTACAACTTAATAGTCAGTATGACCTCCCCTGTTTGTCAGTAACATGTTAACACGCCACGTGCACTGACACGATCAAACGGTTGATAATTTCTTGAGGAATATTATTCCATTCCTCTATTGCTGCTGCAGTCAACTCTTCCGCATTTTGGGGTGGGTTCATGCGTTTGCGAATTGCTCTAGAAACAAAATCCCACATGTTTTCAATGGGATTCATATATGGGGAGTCAGCTGGCCAATCTAATCGTGTAATAGCTCCCTGTTCAAGTACCTCTTGGACCGTCCTTGCGCGATGTGGCCTTGCGTTGTCGTCCATGAAGATGAAATTGGCACCTAATTCGGCGCGTAGGGGATAAATAATGGGCCTGATAACACTTTCAATATAAACTTGACTCGTCATATTCTGATTTATGGAAATTAACGGCGTATGGCGATTGAACAGGATTCCTCCCCAAAACATTACTGTCCCACCATTGTAGGGAGCAACCTTACGGTGAAAATTTAATCTCTCTTGACGACCTGGCTCTCTCCAGACCCTTTGCCTATTGTCATCACTCACTAGTCCAATTCTGGTTTCATCTATGAATAAGATCCATCGCCACTGCTGCAAAAGCCAATCACTACGCTCCCATGCCCACTGATAGCGGGCAGCTCGATGTCGTGGTAGTAGAGTGGGTACCCTTAATGGCCTTCTTGCATATAAATTTGCACGATTCTTCGAACTATTGAGGTTGATATACCGAAACAAATATGTAAAATGTAAATGTTTGTATTCGGTTGATATACCGAATACAAAAACGAAACGTACCTTGAAAGTAATTCCTGAGGGCTGGAGCTGAAGCACTTCGGTGTCTACGGGCACATTGAACCAAATAACGATCCTACCGTTTATTTGACACTCAAGGCCGCCCACTACTTGGTCTTTTTTCCACTGTCCCCAATTCTTGGTACCTATGCACTATTCGAACAACAGAAGATCTAGGAATGTCTAACACCTCGGATATCTGATGTTTGGAATGTCCAGCATCATGCAAAGCAATAATTCTTGACCTATTAAAAGCAGATATTTCACGTCCTGGCATTATAATGAAAGAAAAGTATCAAAGTCGCTTTGCTAAATTGCATATGTAGCAAAAATAAACTGACGAATTTAAAAAAAAAATTATAACCAATCAGCAATATTTTATCTTGCAATTTATTTGATCTTGTTTGACAGCTAAATAACTCAACTTTGTTGCCTAGTAACGAAAACAAAATAAAAATAGTCAAAATCTGTAATATACCGGGGGTCCAACACTTTTGACGTGTGTGTATATCTCACGGAACCTACAACACAATCCTGAAATGTGACCTGCATATGCACGCTAATCATCTAAGCTCAGTTCTAGAATTGTTACCAAACGACCAACAGCAGCGAATGCAATTTTCAGAGTGGTTTATGGGTAATTTGCATAATAATGAAAATGACTTTTTTACTGGCGAGGCATGGTTTTACCGCTCTGGTTATGTTAATTCTCAAGAAATTCTCATTTGTCTTCACATTCTTATATAAAGAGTGAAACCTCTGAAAATCCACATTTCTTTATTGAGAAGCATTATTAGAAAGTTGGCATCTGCGCGGCCATATCGAAAAGAAGGTTAATTTGTCCGATTATTTTTGATGGGCACGATACCGTAATGAAATTTTAGAAAAGTTTGTAAACGCATTATGCGATTAGATGCGACAAGGCTACTTCCAGCAGGACACTGAACCAACTCACGTAATTCTTGATATTTTTTTTTAAGAATTTGAAGGCAGTCGTAATGTGCCAATTAGGTGACCATCACGGTTCTGCATTCTCACGCCTACTCTTTTTAAGGCTATAGGTTAAAAACTATATTAAAAAAAAATAATTAAAAACTCGGTTTTCAAAACCCCTTGTGAAAATTTAGGAGACCTATGGGATATAATTACAAATAAATTTCAGGATAACAACTCCCCCCAGGTGCTCCCCAATGTTTTTGATTCTGTGAAAAAAGGAATGAAAATAGATTTGGAAGTAGAAAGTGGACGCGTTCCATATTTAGTTTATACTTTTTAGGTTCCTTGTATATGTTTTTTTGTTATATATATAATGAAATATGTCATGACAAAGACATGTGGAATCGATTACACGACATACTTTGAGAATGCTCTGATTATCGTATCAAAATTATTCAACAGAGCATCTGTAACAATTAAGGGTGGATGGTAATAGTATGCCCTTATAATGTTGGTGAAGAATTTCCTCACCAGCAAAAAACAGCCACCTGTTTCTCCGCTTGTAAGTTTGTTTGCCAATTGGAGTTTTAAATATTTTCCTCCTTGTTTTCGGATTATTTCATGTTACAGATGATATGTCTAATAAAAAAATATTTATTTAAAGAAAATCACCTCACTCGTGATGACTTTTAAGGCGTCTCGGAAACAACCGGTTTTTGTTTAACTAAGCAAATATCTCTATTCAGCTTGCTAGTTGCGTATCTAAAACGAAACGAAACTTTTCTGTAAACAGACTAAGAGTAAAAAAAGTTCCCTAGTAAAACAGATACTGTGTTATAAGAAAGTCATAATTCATCCAAACTGTGCCAGTGTTTGACAGGTCATTACAAACTAAATACCTGAAAGCAGTTTATCTTCTGCTGCTTTAACACCTGGTTCTCATTAAAACTTGTGAATTTCTTTCTGGCTTTTGTTTTTATATTCACTTCTCTTACTTGAAATCTGTATGTAGATATTTAAATACAAATACGAGGGTTTCTCTTTATTCCATAAGAACGTAACTTTTCCGTATTCTAAAGAGATGTAACAATTGACGTTAACGTCAGTTAATAATTTTGTTAGATTATGGACAGGGTGTCCCATAATTCTGTTAAAACTTCTAACCTCAAAGTTATTCGCACATACAAGGTGAGCCAAAAACACACTTAATTTTTTATCTTAATAATAGAATAACGTCAGAATTTTTATGTTCGATCCAGTTATATAAGTTGGTAAGTTAGTTGTGTATAGTTCAAATGCGTTATTCATTTTCCTAAATATTTCTGCGACGGTGCAGAAAAATAAATCGAACTACGCAGAACGGACTTATTAACTTTCATTAGACAAATGGAGTTGATGGAATAGATGAATTGAAAAAGTGCAATTAAAAGAATCATTAAAATGACTCGTGCCTATTATGCGTTTTTACGAATTTATATTTGCGGTTTAAATAAGACAATAAAATTAAATAAAAACGTTTTTAAAACAATTATGCTATATCGTGTACATGTTACGTACACGATATAGATTACACGTAGTGAAAAAAATTAACCTACAGAAAAGTTATGACGCAAAAATATACAGAGGTTACTTGTTTCAACATCCTTGCGGATGCAGAAGCCAATTACAAACGTTACCTCAGGATATCCTTCTGTTATTAAAAGACACAAATCAAACCTCAAATTCTTACGTTATTCCATTATTGAGATAAAAAATTAAAAATGCATTACAATTCTCGCCTTGTAAGAGCGAATAACTTTGCAAGGAAGGCTCTAATGGAAAAAGTTCATATGAAAAACTTGCCGTTATAATTACCTGTAGAATATATTATTTTAAAGTTTTAAGATAATGATAATTGAGATAATTTTTCAAAAATACTTATTATCATGAACAAGTGATATAAAATCTTGATGGTAGCGTACCTACATTTTTTTATCTACTTCGTAACAAAGTACTGTAATACTTTTTCAGAGAAGTAAATAAGCTCGAAGTTACGGTTACTTTGCATCAATATTGTATTTTTAGATGATACAAATTTTTAAAAACTTAGTTTTCTACCAAAATTTTAGACACTACTTATTTTTATCCGAAAAATTTAAAGGAAATGCACATACAGACAGAATCCTCAGGTCGCGTTGTAGAGCATGGTAGATCCAAAATGTTCAAAAGGCGTTGTGGGTTCTTACTAACTTCAACACCCACTACGCGTTGTTTGGGTTTTGCAACGCCCAGTGGCCGAAATGATTACCCAGAATGCGTTGTGGGTATTTAAGCAGACTGTTCATAACACGTTATGAGTAAAAAATTAGGCCGATGGCCGAATTCGGCTATTCGTATACACTATTCAAACGTACATAATTATGGTCGCACAGTCGCATTTAACATATTTCATTTCATTTCATATCTTATAGTGTACTCTAAACTACTTGTATGGTTAAATCAAGAGTGTCCTGGGTTCCCTTACATTGAGCTTCCTGCTCTCTTAACATCGTTCGTATTGTCTCAAAAGTTGATGCTAACAGAAGTTAATATCATTATTAACTTTTGTTAGCACAGTCCACTAACACAGTTTATTTTGACCTTATCAAGTGAGAATTTATCCCAAATCTGAACAAACACCTCAAAATACCTAAAATAGCACTTTTTGTTCGTAGAAACTAGTACTCGCCCATATATTCATACGTGTCACTCAATCTAAATATGAGCTCATTAATGACGCCTAACCTCAAAATTGCCAAACCTAACCTCAAAAATAACTTTCAAAACCTTCAAAATAACCATCTTCTGGGTTGGAAAATTGTATCTAGCTTCAATATGCACTTAAACTTTGTGTATTCTTGGGCCGATGAGTTCGAATCCGGTTTCTCTTCGACCTCATCGAGTCAGAATTTGCCTACTTACAACCTAAAAAAAAATAGAACCCAACATGTTGATGAGATTTCGGAGTTTCGGAGTATGTCGGGTTCTATTTTCTATGGATAAAAATGACTATTTTGAGGATAAGGACAACGGATCTCGGATTCGGATTCAGCGACTCCGAAAACATAAGACTAATATGGTAAGTAATAAGTATCTGGTATAGATAACATGTTTTCTTTTGCGTGTCTGTGTAATGACTGGTATATGTCATTAGACTATGTATGAAAATAATAATTATAACCTATAATTGTAGCTACTATGACTAATTTTTATTCTTATGTCAAATGTGTAAGTGCTAATTAAGTTACACAAGTTAGTTAGATATTAATGTTTTAATTTTCATTATTTCATTAAATTGCTTCTTACGTTATGTATATATCATTTTATTTCTATCCAAGTAAATTTAAAAAAAATGAAATAACAACAAGAGACTATAAACAAGAGACAATAACAAAAACAAGAGACAATAAAGGTAACTATTTAAACGTTTCAATTTAAAATGAAGGATGTTGAAGTAATTTTTTTTTAGAGTAAAATAAAGATATAAAAATACTTCCGTTAAGAGTAAATACAACTTCAAATTTATAAACCCTTTAGCTTTTACTGGAATTATTGGGTAACAATATAAGGTCATAGTTGAAAGTACAATAAAATAATAGTTTCATAGAATGTTTTATTATTAACATTAGCATTACAAATACAGAAGATATAGGGAAACAACCGCAAAGTGCTGTGTTTAGGTTAATTCGTCTTTATGACATTACTAAACCAAATCATGGTATATACAATAATAACCTATAATGATATGTGGTATAAATTACACGTCAACTCGACTGTAGATACAATAAATCATTTAAACGTTATGAAACAATAAATTAGGTATATTTATCAGAACATACAATTGCATAATTGTAATCAAATCTCGTTTGTCACTCTTAGGTATGATAATAATCGCAATACAAATTATATTTATTATATGAATGAATTTATTGAATATCGAATAGGTAATCCTAATATACATTCAGTACATATTTTTTTGATATATACATATACATAAATATTACACATATAAGATCATAATTTAATTATTATTTATCTAAATCTAATAATATTTGTGGAATCTAGTATAATACATATATTTACATTTTTATGTACTCAATAATCTTGTGTTTAAATTCTATTAGTGTTTGGGAATTTTTTATATAAATGGGAAGTTTGTTATATCCATTTATTCCTTTGTAAAATAGTGAATTCATAGTATTAACCAGTTTGTACCTATCCACATATATATAATTATTTATTCTAGTAGAGTAGTTAGAAGAAATTGAAGAGATTGATAGATTGAGATACATTCATTAAGGATGAATTATTGAAGCTGTTTATAATTATTTTTAATGGTAATTTTTTACTTCCAAAATAACGAAGGAGCTAAATATCTCGCAGAATACAAAACGGTATATTACTGTAGTACCAAAGTTAAAACGAATTAGTATGAATATTTCCAAATTTCGTGTTGTTATAAATTATGCCTTGAATAACTTTTTCTACTAAAAAGACTTTTATTAACACGCAATTTTATTAACACGTATTCCCGTCCAGTGCATTACATTACTACAAGAGTAGACATACAATGCGGGTTCTGGGACGGAAGTGAACTGTCAAACGCTGGATGGCATGTGTCTATCCGAAGCGACCATCCAGTAGGGGGATCTGCGTCAATCACCAGAGAGTCTGTAAGAAGAAGTGACGTCACAACCTGAAGAAGTCGTCGTCAATGACCAGAGGGGTTAAATAATGGGAATTGTAGTTTATTAAATTAAATAGCCGGCTTGCGGTCGAGAAGGTGACGCGTTGTACCAGGAAATGTGATAAGCGTATGCAATACACATGCATTGAGACTCTTTAATTGAAATTTTAATCAGAAGCGTCGTTTAAAAGGGGTTCTGATAAATAAAACTCATTGGTGCCGTTAAAAGGAGGTGGGATATAGGAAGGAAATAATAATATTCGTATCGAATGAGTAATTTATTAAATGTGATTATTCATATGACAAGATTTATGTAAATAATAATGCTAAAATTGTTACAAGGACATTATAGTAGCTTCTAACTGTTGATTATAAGTACAGTGGAGCATCGATTATCCGAACCTCAGTTATCCGAACGACCGGTTAACCGAACCTCAAAATCCAACCGCCCCCCTCTTCTACTCCATGAGTGGCCTACGCGACCAACGTCACATCGTCAGTGCGGGCGTTGTGCAGTGGTTGTTCTCTTTTCTTTTTGGTACACATTGAAGTGTAAAATAAATTTGTGTGTTGTGTTAATGTTTGTTTGTTTGTTTATTTCATTATCTATGCACATACATATTATGTACCTACACCCCAAATAGGTTTTTTATAAATTATCGGTTATCCGAAATATCAGTTATCCGAACCACCCTGGTTCCCAATTAGTTCGGATAATCGATGCTCCACTGTAATAATTTTTTTTCACTTTAAACCCATATTCGCCACATACATCATGATGACGACATGGAAGAAATCTTATAGAAAACACTATCTTTAGAATCTTCTGGAACTTAATATGGAAATATCTGAATATGGAAGTTCATGGTGGTTATGTTTTACCCAATACTCCCGATACGCTTCAGTCCAAGTCTAAAAATACATTTTATTAAAAGGATAGAAGAGGATACAGTTATATAGTACAGTGAGGCATATTCTGTTTTGAAATCCACACTGTTCCCATTAAAATACGATAAATTTGTAGCGATACTAGGTAATTCAGGTAGAGTGGTAGTAGTTGTAGTATTACAGGGTGTTTCCACAACTAGCTTTTTCCAATCTGTATCACCCATGGTATTGTATTGAAAAAAAATTTTGAGCTTATATTGAATTGTAGCCGCCTGTGACCATTGACGACGACTTCTTCAGGGTGTGACGTCACTTCTTCTTGCAGACCCTCTGGACGCAGACCCCCCCCCCCTATTGGATGGTCGCTTCTGATAGACACATGCTATCCAAAGTTTGACAGTTCACTTCCGTCTCAGAACCCGCTTTGTTATCTACTTACACGAATATTTCGGTAAATAGTGAATTTGTAAAAAAGAGTTTATATTTCGTTATAAAAGCGTCAGTATTTTTTTTTTCGCCGGAAAGAAATTCTATTCTAACATAAAATAAATGGGTAAAACAAACAAGTTAACTGAAAGTAAAGAAGATCTGTATCAGATAGTGTCTGAGTCCAGTGGCGGCCGGTGGAATTTGACATGCTTGTATTTTCGTAAGGAGGCATGAAACCCACACCATAATTTAGTGGATGGTTACTAGATCAAAATAGAAGGCTAAAATGGCAAAAAATCTTCAGAGAAAGCGATTTTTTTTCCAAAAATGGCTGCCTCCGGGCAGATCTTGGAAACGGCTTGCAAAATATTTGCGAAATATTTTTTTTCATAATCACTGTGTAAATACTTCTTCTACTTAGGTCTAATAACCACCCTCTACATTATGGTGTGGGTCCCATGTCTCCTTACGAAAATACGAGCATGTTAAATTCCACCAGTCGCCACTGTGTTTGACTTAAAAATTTATATTTTTATATATATAGTTTTATGAACATTTAAATTGTAAGTACCTGTGAATATCCAAAATTACTTCTTTATCTGTTTTTTTATCTGTTACAAGAAGTGACTGTATTAAACAAAATCATCATTTGTATTAAACAAACACAAATACATATGTACAGATATTACTTCTATAAGCACTACTACTGGTTAAACATCTAATTTAGTTATAACTTGACACTTAAATGCTGTAAAACTACTGACGGTCTGCTAAAATTATTTTGCTAATTGCTATCAACGTTCAAACGTTTTCACATCCACGTAGTGGATTGAAGGGAATAATTTTACAAAATAAGTTATATAAAATATTTAATATAATTTTTAATGTGTTTAACACAACGAAGGTAGTTCTAAAAAATTGTACAACTTTCACCAGGCCTCCTCTCCTTAGGGGTACAAGGAGTAACTAGAATACATTATAAGAAAAGTGTTAAAATTTAGCTAAAACGTAGACGAATATGTTGATTAGTGATGTGCCAAATATCCGTATCCGCGAGTGATCCGCCAAAATAAAAAATCATAAATGTAGATGATGTAGAAGGATTCAGATATCACATTATTGTCTCCACTCTGATTTTACTTCCACCTCCACGTAGATTTCCAGCTACCAATGGAACAAATTTACATATTTACCGGCATTGTCAAGCCCGAAAAGGTATGTTTATAAGTCGATGTGAAGCCCGACACCTACTTACGAAACCCGGTTGCGGGCTTCGTAAAATTTTTGTGTATTTCACAGGAAACCTTTAGAATGGGGTAACTATTGTGTACGCCAATTTTATGGGGAGCTTCGTAAAGTTGTCATTTCTCTCAAAACATACAGTTTTAGTTCCAATAAACGTTTAGAATGGGGTAACTATTGCGTACACCAATTTTATGCGGGGCTTCGTAAAGTTGTCATTTTTCTCAAAACATACAGCTTTAATTCCAATAAATTATGTGTAGGGGGCGTCCAACTAAACTGTATATACACTATAGATATCTAGTCAATTTTCTTAATCCCCATATATTAGTTCGACAATACGTAGCCCAAAATCTTGACAACAATGCATCGTATTATGAAACAGAATGTTTTAGGATTTGCTTCATCCAGGAAATCGTATTCTGCATTAGCCAGCTACATAAAGGTCCCTTAGCGCAAGTAATGCAACTGAACTAAAAAATGTTCCTTAAATTGAAGGTCTAAAATAGTAGAGGGTATGTATTAAAATATTCGCTTTAAAAAAAAAAAAACGATTTACCGTCAACTTTTTTGTCACAAGCTGAGTTTTTCAGGGGTGGAAGTAAGGTAGTCCTTATCCAGATATAATACAAAATTTGACTGTGCAAAGGAACAATATCAGCAAAAATCGAGATATTGATATCACCGTATAGAGAAAAAATACTATTTTTTTTTCTTCCAATGCACAATAAGGTCTTGGTAAGGAGTATTTTTTATAATGATAAAAAAAATTGCATTAGCCCTTATGGCAGAAAAGAACTTTAACTTAAATATCTCTGTTTTAGCCGTGCAAAAATTTGGTTAAGATGAGACGCCCTTTATATAGCAATCTGTTACTTATTTGTCACCCAAAATGGTAGAGTGGATTGTTTTTTTTGCGTTTTTTTTTTGTGTTGGAATAATGTGTTTTCTGTAGTGATGCATTGGTTCCGGGTTCAATGGTTACGGTTTTAAAATTAATTGCATAATAATAAAAAGAAAATAATAGAAACTTTATAAAACACAACACATTTAGTGGACATAAAGTAAAATCAACACAAATTTAACCCTTTCGCCACGTATAAAGAATATACGAAGTCACACTAAATAAAACCGTCTAGAAACAAAAGCCCATCCTCCATAAAAAAATTTCAAAGAAATTAAAAAAGATCATTGCATTAAATTTTAGAACGCAAGTAAGATAAATTTTTAAAATCGGTATTTCAAAATCTTTCAAATGAGGTGTCACATGATGTACCTACCTCGCTTAAAAAAAATTGAAACTTACTTACGCTTACAAACATGCTGCACTGATTTTAATAATCGACATGTCTGTCTGAGCATTTCGATAATGTTTATCAAATAGGCTAGTTAATAAAGGGGTGGGGGGACTTATTCCAGCGCACTGTATATTTTGGCCGATAATCTTCTGTCATGTTCGGTTTTAAAGTTATGTTTCTATTTTTTTTAATTAGCGATGGCTTATTCATTTAAAGAAAAAGAAAATTGTTTTCAAGAATAGGTAGGTTCTACATTTTTTTTTTATTTCAAGTGAAATCGAGAGATTTCAAATTTAATACTTGCTTTAAATCAAATACGAGCCCTAACAACTATACGTTCGGACAAACGCATTTTTCGCGTATTAGACTGTTTTTATGTATAATGAAGAAAAAATTGATTAATGCAGCTGATAGTACATAAGAACTCAAAGAATTTAAAAGTGTGTTTTAATTAATGTTTTCAAAAAACCAAATTAAAGGGTGGTAAAATGTATTTTAGTCATGTTTCTTCATGTTACAACTGGAACAACTCTTAAAACATTGCTAAAGGCTTGCTACAGCAGAAAATGAGATTAAAAAAAAAACTATTTATTGAATAACTTTTATTTGGTTGGGGGTAAAACGAATTTTTTTGTCGGTAAAACATGAACTAACGAAGGCCTTTGGAAAGGGACGTTTTACCCCCTAGCCCGGCAAATTTTCCGGGCTTGTGAAGTTGGCTCGGAAAAATTTTCTTGCGAATAAAAAAAACTATAGGGGGTAAAATGAAATCATTTGGGGGTAAAATGTGGTCTAACGATGGGTAATCGATTAGGCCGTTTCCCTACCCACCTCCCCCCGCCCGGATTTTTTCCGGGCCAACTTCACGGACCTCTGTGACTGCCACATCTAATTGTGAAATTAATGGTTATCGCGGCAACAACAAAGGGTATAGGAGGGTTTATATAGGAAATCTGCCCTCGCAGCTTTTTTGACTCGCACTTGGGGGATCGTTTTAGTGTCAAACAAAAATAATTCAGTTAAATTTTTAGCTCTTTATCTTCTTCGAGTTTTTCAAATAAATCTCTTTTTTAGATTTTATTTTTTTTTCATAGTAAAATTCAAAATTAATTAATGGTGATTTTTTTTTAATTCTTAGAAGTATAAGACATGAAAAAACATTTTGGTCATGATTCTTAAACGAAAAGCCGATTTTTGGCGGAATAAATAAAATGTTTATCTTTTTTTTTAACGCCTTTTTTGAAAAGTGTCACTCACCGAATTTTGTCAGTAAATGTCTTTTATGCTCCTCTGTACTCAGGAATTTTTTCAAATTTTTTGAAGTGGTGGAACGATATGAAAAAAATTAAAAAGTATTTTTTTTGTAATCTTGCGTTTAAACAAACATATATTTTTGTTTGTTAAAAATTGTATAAAAAATTATTATTTTTACCAAAAGTACATTTTCATAAGAGAAAAAAAAACAGAGGAAACACATTGAAAATTAAGACATATCCTGCTTAAAATAATTAAGAGTGTAAAAAATGATTAAAGAGACGTTAAATAAATCTGATTTGATGTGGAATTTAGCATGAAGCTAAATTCCACTTAATGATAATTATATAATTTTTACGTACTATTGGAAATTATTTTTCAGTATTGATGCAATAAAAACAAAAATTTCGATCATAAAAGTTATTACATTTTAATATCGTTTAACAAAATTATTATAAATTATTGCCATTAAATGTAATACTTTCATACAAAATAGTTCGAAACTACTGTTTTGAGGAAGGTCACTGCCTTCATTTACTACGACATTAACCTTCTCATTAATAAACAGACGACTCAATATTTCAGCAGGTCTTACTATTTTTGCCAAATATCGAGTTTTTCTGAAAACGAGTGATCTCCAATTTTTATCAATTATGGACGAGTCACTACCAACAGCCAGCTGCCCAAGTAATGTTTCCAAATCACGAACTTCAAATACACTGGTATTCGAATAAATTCGAAAATTTTATTGATATCTTCATCATAGAATCGCTATTATATGATACGATCTTTACAGCACCGATTTCCTTCGGGAATAAAGAGTTGTCTTTTTGCAAATACTTTTCCGTGCTTCGAATGGAACTATTGTAATATTTGTTGATGATCTACAAATGCAACAATATCCATGAGTGGAAATGATTCGTGGAAAACCACCCAATTCCACAAATTCTAATTCTTCTTCCATTTTTTCTTCAAAAATATATGAATGATCTTCAGTTTATGATACAGACGAAACAGTAGTTGAAGACGATTGAGAGAAAATTGGCTGGCTCTCGATACTCACTTGTTCTGAAGATGAATCATCAGTGTTCATATTTTTAGTTGGTCTTGTTAAAAATACTCGACATTTATTACAAAGACTCCTTTTCCATTTTTTTCTGTTGCAATATTAGCCTCATCAGTTGCCGTAATAACTTTTTTATAGCCTACTGTTTTGCGCAAATAAATATTACAATTGATACATTTTTTATTAGCATCCATTCTGAAATCAAGATTCAAAGCATGTATTAAAAATGCAGAAATATATAAAAATATAAACATATTTCACTTACTTTAGTGGAAGTCATTAACCGTAACACTATTTAACGATAAAAAATAATCCCATATAATGATGAGAGATGAAACAACAACAATAACTCAACCAGAGGTTTCTTTATAATTTTGAGGTTATCTGAAAACAATGGAGAACTAAGAAGAAATGATTATAAATTGATAAATACTAAAAATTCGAAAAACTCGAAGACTATTTAAGATAAAGGGCTGAAAATTTAACTGAATTATTTTTGTTTGATACTAAAACGATCCCCCAAGTGCGAGTCAATCAAAAATCCGCGAGGGCATATTTCCTATATAAACCCTGGTATATCCTTTGTATTTATTTTTTTGGGCAGGTTTCTCGATTTTCCGAACATTTAGGTGTCAGCATTTTTAGCATATTTGTATATTTTCGGCATAAATTCATAAATAATCCAAGCTAATAATAATTTTCAGCATAATATTATCTTGAAAATGTATGTTATTTTATATGTTTTAAGTTTTTAAAGCCTGGTTGTAAATTTTTGCATGGCAGTGAATAATTTTTTTGAAAATATGTGTTTGTCCGAACATATAGTTGTTAGGGCTCGTATACTTTCCAACTTTATTCTCCCTAACTAAACACATTAAAAATTTGGTTCTATTCATCCTGAACGCACGTGCGAAAGTCAGCGAACTTGTTAATTTACTGAACTCTGATTGTTTTAATATATTAGAGAGGCATAGCATAGCATACTAGGTATAAATATGCTGACAACATCGCTGGGCATGGCATAATAGGTGACATATATAAATTTATACAGTCGGGCTTGATAATATAAGGGAGATATAACATGCTTCGTTAAAGCTGACAAATACATATTTTAATAAAATATTAAAATAGTTACCCCTCAGCTGTTGCCTTGGTTTGCTTTTATTTTTTTATGCGCAGCTACGTGAACTACACACTTGTAACTATAATAGAAAACCCGGGCTTCTGAGAACTTATAGTATATAGTGGGCTTCGTATTGTGCGTTAGGTACATATATATATACATATAGACCATATAAATGGTAAATGGGTCTTATGGGAGAACCCCAGTTTCAACAAAAATATACAGTGTGGAACAGCCAAATATGCATTCTCTATTCAAAACTGCTATGGTTTTCAATTTTATTGCAGCAATTAACAAGAAAATGTTTCTCCAACGTAGGAAATTCGTTACATTAAAATAAAAAACAAATCAGCCTGCATGCCTTCAGCATCCTGGCAGCATCCTAGACGTAAATAGAATTGTCTTCTAACGTTAGTTAACATCTGCGGAGTAATCGATCTAATTGCAAGAGTTATTCTTCTTCTTAAGTCAGCTAAATCGTCGGGTTTGGTTTTGTAGACCATACTTTTTACATATCCCCATAGGAAGAAGTCTAACGGCGTGAGATCAGGTGACCGCGCAGGCCATTCTACAGAACCACGTCTCCCTATCCAGCGTTTTGGAATGATTGTGTGGAGATATTGCCGGACATTGATTTCGTAATGTTCTGGTGCGCCATCCTGCTGGAACCATATTGCATTACCTGGTAGTTGTGGGTTTCTTTCAGCTGGATACAAGTTTGCCATCATCGGCACACCATTATTTTGGAGCACCGCTGAATAAGTTTGGCCGTGAAGTATAGTCAAAATCGTCTTCCGCGAGCTTATTAGTTAGTACCAGTTAATATAAGTGCATCTGATTTTCTGTCAATACTCGGAGAATCGAGGAATGGCTAATATTTAATGCTGAAGCTGATAAGCATTACATCCAATTTCTGATCATCACTATTGGGAGGATTTCTCTTTAGCTGCCGTACATGTCCACGTTCCCGAAACTGCTTCTCTATTTTACTTACGGTACCTTGAGATCTCGGCGAACAACTTCGACCTGCGTACTTGTTTTGTCTCCGTAACCAATCATCTGCAGAATCGTTATCTTATGCATTTTTGTTAGGTAAACCATCTCTCTGAATTGCAACACGAAAACTAAAGCAAAAAAGCACAGATAACTGTTAACTACTATTACAATGACAAGCACGTTTCTAGATAATTTCACTAAAGTTGATAATGGCCAACTTCTTAAATTTCAGTTTTGTTTTTTTTTTGTTGCTTGCTCGTTTTTGTCGTTCGATTGTCAAGCAAAAAATTGTATGTATTTATTAGTAAGTTTTTGGCCCACCGCAGACGACCTACAATTTTGTATGTATGAATGCAACGTATACGTTTAAATGAGACACCGCAGACGACAGACTAAAAAGACGGCCCGACTAAAAAGTTGGAACCAGTTCCATTTTTGTCACCAACTCGATTGTCTGTGACGAGTCGGTAACAAATGGAACAAATGCACTCTTATGAGTCAACGCACACGAACTACAATTTAGTCGGCGCTGGACGAAATACGATGCGTGGTCAGTAGCGTATCGCATAGTCACAATCTGGTGTTGGATATAAGATCATCAAATAGTATATGAATCTTTCATTTCAATAAACTTTGACTAGTAAGTGGGTAAATAAAACATCGTAAGAAAATACTATTTCATCTTTTTCTACATTTTAGTAATACTGCAGCGTACATTAGTCTTTGCACATGCATCGACCCGTCCGTGGTCTATCTAAACGCGCCACCGACTATCTGTACGTGTGCGAACTATCTCCGATTTCTCACCTACTGTCGGTCGGTCTGCGGTGTCTTCCTTCAAAATAGTCGCTGACCGACTGTCTGTCGTATGCGGTGGGTCTTTATCTTATAGTAGGAAATGTCGGCAATTACAGACATTTATTTTTTTGTTATTATTAACATTTCAGAACCTAAAATTGACAAATAGTGTTCTTATAAAAGTTTTATTTTAATGTAACGAATTTCCTACGCTGGAGAAATGTATCTGTTTTTCTTGTTAATTTCTGCAATACAATTTAAAACCATAGCAGTTTTGAAAAGAGAATGAAAAGACTTTTCAAATGAAGTATCACAAGCCCCTACGTCCAATTTGAAAATTTAGGGGTTGTAGGTGTCACCTGAAAGGGGTTGAATTTAGGGATGACTTTTTTTACGTCGCAAGATGTCATTTTAAAATTAGAAATTGACGTGTCTCAAAATGTTCTAAAAAAATGTATAATAATGGAGCTATTACATTTATTCCATTTGACTGTTCTCCGGAAACTGCATCGATCGGTTATAGGAAAACTATAATTATCAAAAATCTGAAAATTTGGTGACATACTAAGTTCGATGGGGGACATACGCCTAAAATATTTTCACGTTAATCGCACTTCAGGTTATACCGAAAGTAGATGTCAACTTTGTTATTTTAAATGGAATGCCCTGTATATTAATACATTTTTAGATATTGCCAATTTAAATTATTTTAAAATATTTTCAAAACTACAAATTTTTAGAATAAACAACCTTATACAGACTTACCCTTACTTTTAATGCTAAATAAAATAAAATTATGAAAATCGGGGGTGTCCATTTGAAAAAAAAATGATTTTTGGCTTTTTCCTCAATTTCATTTTTGATCTCATTTTTTGAACACCCTATAAATAATTATAGTTATCAGAATATTACAAAAAAATCTATTAAAGTGGATCCTTTTCAACAAGGAATCCGACCCAAATTGAATAATAAAGGCTTTCTTATAGGAAAAATTACTAATTATCTTAGGGCCTGCAGATGTCATTTTTGACATAAAAACTTAAATATCTCAAAACCGCTTAAACTTAGGTATAGGACATTATACATGAAATATTCTTAGAATTCACCGTAGAATCTAAAAAATGTATTAATATACAGAACATTCCATTTAAAATAACAAAGTTTATATTTACTTCCGGTATAACCGGAAGTGCGATTAACGTGAAAATATTTTAGGCGTATGTCCCCCATCGACCGTAGTATGTCACCAAAATTTCAGATTTTTACTAATTATAGTTTTCGATGGATGCAGTTCCCGGAGGACCACCCTGTATATATACAGTATGTGTAGCCGACATCGGCCGGTTGTGAAAAAGGACAAATTCAACACTTCTTGTTCTATATAGGTGGTGAGTGGCGGTCTTATCCAATCATTAGCTTCGATGCGTATGCGGTTGCTTCTTATGGTGGCACTTAACTTGACGTAGCGTATTTGTGTTTGAGTATCGCTTATTTGTCTAAATATTTGATGTATTCGCAAATATTCGAAACATGCCATCCACACATATATATCAAAATACACAAATATGCCAAATATGTTTGAATATTTAGAACCAGTGAATACAGTGACGGACGCGTTGTAGCGACAGCAGCTTATTACCTGAATGCTTCTTATTACCAGTACATGTTAAATCTACATACATAAGTACAAAGTTACTAAAATACCATGACAAACACGGTGCTGGTAGAACCGAAAGTGTGGACGGTTACAGCAAGTATTCGCCTTATTTGACTTCTTTAATGTGTGATTGAAAACCGACAAGTGGAAGGAAACGCGTATTTGCTGTTAGCGCTATTCGCGTTATTTGTACAATTAAAGCAAATATAGCGAATAGCTTTTCTACACATCGCCGTTTTTGGGCAAATACAACAAATATCCTAATACGCTACGCCAAGTGAAGTGCCGCCATTAGATATGCGTCTGATGATATATTTATGAATGATTTTTTTGTTATTCAATTGACAAAAATGAGAATAATTTCGATGTGAAGGTAATGATTCCTTAGACAGCGATGTTTCTTATAGGAATTAATTAATGTTCGTCTAATAATCAAAGTTCAAAATTGTGTTCATTATTCACAAATGCGATATAATATTATATGTTATAAATATACGTATTAAATAACTGTTTCCTTTAGATACAATTCTTAGCGAATTTGAAAGGGACTTGGGAGTGCATCTGAAAGACGAAAAAGAAACCTTCAAAAATATCGAAGTTAAACGTATTCTTTGTTGGAGGAGTTGTATAAAAGTAAAATTGCTTCGCTAACTGAAAGGGTCCAGGCTTGTTACGTCATGCAGAGAAGAACCCCTCCTCCCGTTAAGAAAGGTTTTAACCGAAGCCCTTTTACATTCGCGGTAAAGAGAGAGAAGTTCCAGAATGAAAAAAACGACGTTGTTAGGGTGCGTGTACTTTTCAGACCTAAGGCCTCATGCCAGAGGATGCCGGCGCGGCGGTCCAAGCCGAGTGAACACAAAAGATTTACAATTATCCAACTTTATTTTTTGTTCCCAAATTTATTCCTTAATATAAGCGACCGAGTTTGAAATCTCTCGGTAGGTTAATTCGAAGATTATTTATTTATTTAAGATTATATTTTCACCTTGTTTTGGAAATTATATAGTTTATTTCTAAAGGATAACAACAATTGATTTATATTAGAAGCTTACACTTCCCTGTCATCAGTATACATATATTATGTAGTATTAATTTTATAACTAATATTTTATCATGGGCAAGTTTATTTACTATTTAAAACAATTACTTTTCATTAATCGTATTCTTCTTCACCATCATATATTGGACTGTATAAATATATAAATGTTTTATATGTGGAGCTTTTTATTTAAGAAAATCGAGTTTTGATGGTTTGAAGTTGTGCTAAATAGAAGGTCTATTTTAAACACCCTGTAGATAATTGTGCAATAATAAAACCATCGTTGTAATGCCTAATTAATTCTATTAACACTACCAACGCCGATAATAATTTATTTTCTAAAATGACAGCTACAGACGATTTCAAATGTTATGGTGTAATGACCTAGATTTCAAAAAACCCGAAATAACTTAAAAACGACAAAATATGGATATAGGGAAACCTCATGAAAGTCAGCCTGAAATATGTAATATGTAGAATATAAATTTCCAATAAAAAAAGCACCATTCCATTTAAAATAAGGAAGTAGGTGACTTCTGGTATGACTGAAAGTGCGGCCATCTTGAAAATATTTTCATCAAGTTCGTCATAGGCCTATTAACTTTTCAACTACAAATTTTCAAAAATCACAAGCCCTCTTACTTTTAATGAATGTTTTCGATCAATCACCCTATATTTTATTTAATGTCGAATAACTTTTAAACCGGATTAAGAGTTCTCATTAAATATTCAAATATTCATCCCCAAGAAAAATATTCTTGGGGATAAATTGCGAATAAACGGAGTTTTTCGAAATATTCAACTCGAATAACATTTCGAATAACCTCATGAAAATTGTATATATTCGTATACAGAATACTGTGCTGATTAAATAATAATAATAATAATTGTTTGGTTTATATAAACCTGAAGCGATGCACTACAGCGAATTTGTAATTGAAAATAATCGAAAACACAGAGGCCAGCAGTCTTACTTTGTGCAGTTTTCTCGGCCACTACGGAGCTCCGTCCAGGACTGATGCACGATGCAAGGGGTGCACTGTGTACTCTCTGGCCACCAGCAAGTACTTATAAGCGAAAAGTAAGCGAAAATAATAAGCGAAAATAAGCGAAAGGCAATGGTTATTTGCGAACGATCTCGATTCGAATTAAGTCTCTTTCCTTCTTTCCGCGGCGACGCGCGCAGCTCCACCTGCCATGCGCATAGGCGCAACAGACTGTCCTCTCCATTCGCTCACTCGCGAAAATAAACAAAAATAAAATAGAAAGTTTACTAATAACTAATTGTTGTTAATATTAATCCTAATTAAAACTACCTAACAAAAAATAAACACGGAATAAGTACGGAACGGAAAACAAAAAATAAGTACGGAACAATAATAAACATAAAATTTTATTAAAAAAAATATGTGTAAGTGAAAAATTAATATCGCCGGAACATGTATGTCAAACAACTTACATATATTTGAAAAGGTTTCTTATAAAACAAATGATTAAAGATGAACAAGATATACGCATTATCCCAAAATTTTGGAGGACCCTGTACATATAAAACGGTTTCTCAATGTGAAATTATTTCTGGTCTTAATAGAGAAAGCACAACACAATGTCTTAATGTAATGCGATACAAGTGGAGTATCAAGTTTTCAATTAATGTCACATCAAAATCAGCATGACCCCGCTGGACGTGACACAATCAGGCGTTTTAAGCGTAGGTCGCATGAACCTCACTCATAATATTATCTTACGATTAGAGGGTATCAACAACTGGTACTTACTGGTATAATGGGTGTGGCTGGCTCCGGTGCCAGACGGCTTGTCACGGCCCATTTCCTCATCAGATTTCATTATACCCTCCAGAGACTCACAGTCTAAGTCCATAGGCTCGTCCCTTAACCACTCCACTATGATAGTTCAAAATTTCCTCGCACTGGACACGTAGTTTTAAATAGGATCGTTCCAAATACACTTCTTTCTGTTAACGCACTAGCAACTTCTCTGGCTATTACTCTGTCCGTTAACCAGAGAAGATTTATTTGTGAAACCAACAAGTTTATTTACCGTCAACGATTTTATGTCCTTTTAGGATGCTTCGCTGAGTAGATTAGCGTCCTTACTGCTTGTTGTACTTTATGGGCGGCGTTAATAAAAATAAGCCTGCTGTGGTTTAACTATTTTGTTAGAAGATGGGAACGTAAGAGACTGGGCGGTTTCCGTGCGTAGTCTCACCTGAAACAAAATGTTTAAGATATTACAATTTGGTTACATTTATTTGCGGAAATAAACTAGAATGATGAATGATAAATAAAATAGAATGAACAAACAGAGTTAAAAATTCACGGCGAAACAACCGCTGCAAAATTGACGATGAAAATATTCGTGGTGAATTCAGAAGGTCTCCACATTCGTGATCATTGAACAGTAGCAACAACGTACTAATGTTTTTCATAAAATTCCACGTGCAATACAGGAAATACTCTACAGTTATCCTCAATTCAAATTCTAAAGCGCCTTTTGGAAAACCCTGTATAATGCACCTAATGTTGGTCGAATATAATTTACATTTTAATTTAGATCAATTAATATTAGCAGTAGTTAGTTCCACAGTATATTATGTTACGTTTTAATACAGCATTAAAATACACTAAAATGGAAAACGATTCTCTAAAAAATCACTGAAGTTGATACCAATTAGTGAGTTCTCACCCAAGCAAGCTAAGTGGATGCTGTATGTGACAGTGTCAAGTGCAGTAGATAGCACTTGCCCACCTAGCTCCAAACAGAACAGCGAAAGGATATTTCAGGGTCTGGATGTTCCAAGCTGCAGGCGGTTTAAATAAAAATCCTCATTGCTTATGTCAGCTTGCAATAAAATTAAAATAAGCTGCTTTATATCGATTTCAGCTCCCTTAACTAGACGTTTCACCGGCCTTCCGTTTTACCGAATAGTGTAAAGAACCCGCCCACCACCTCGCTATATCTGTGTAGTTTTCGAGTAAAAACTTTTTTTTTGATTAAAGTTTTAAGCTGAAAGGAGAAAAACCATCTTTGCTAGACTAAAAGGATAGCCCACCAAGACTTCTATGTAAGATAATCAATTCAAAGGCATACGTTCCCAACAATTTCCCCTCATTTTGTTGACCGACATCAAATAAAAAATAGTAGTCAAGAATATGACATTTTTTTTTTTTTTTTTTTTTTTTTTTAGCGCAAATTGCACACAACAGGAACAATGGTCCTGCCCAATCCCTCCAAAAAAAAAAAAATTTTTCCTTTTCCCCCCCTACCCCCCCCCCCCCCCCCCCCCCCCCCCCCCCCTTTAACCCCCCCTTTCCTCCCCCCCCCCCCCCCCCCCTTTTTCCTTTTTAAAAAAAAAAATATCCCCCCCCCCCCCCCCCCCCCCCCCCAACAAAACAACCCTTTTATTTCCCCCCCCCCCCCCCAAAACCCCCCCCCCCCCCCCCCCCCCCCCCCCCCCCCCCCCCCCCCCCCCCCCCCCCCCCCCCCCCCCCCCCCCCCCCCCCCCCCCCCCCCCCCCCCCCCCCCCCCAACCCCAAAAAACCCCCCAACCCCCTTTCCCCCCCCCCCTATTTCCCCCCAAAAAAAAACCCCCGACAGCCCGCCCCCTCCCCCCCCCCCCCCCCCCCCCCCCCCCCCCCCCCCCCCCCCCCCCCCCCCCCCCCCCCCCCCCCCCCCCCCCCCCCCCCCCCCCCCCCACCCCCCCCGGTAGTACAAGGTAGAACAACCATACCCAAGAAATATATGAGATACCCACAAACAAATAACAGACTCTACTTTTTGAAACGTTCAAGGCAGCAGCTTGAAAATAAATCTCAGTTTTGTCTACCGCGGCCAAGAGCGAAGCTACTGTTGGTGCGCTGTAGTGTGTAGTGCGCTGAACAGTACTTTCTGAGTGTATGTCGACATGAGCAGGACTCATTTGTCTTCAAAAAAAGGAAAATATTTTGCAAACGAAAAATTTAGACTATTTTTTTAACAGGTCTTTCGAAGTTAAATCGAAAACCATTAATTTAGAGACAGATAATGGTTATCAAAGTAGCATTAAATTAATAAGTTGAATTGAAATATGTCATAAAATTATAGCATTCCATTTTAAATAACGAAATCAGTGTTCACTTCCGGCATATCCGTGGGAAGTGGCAGAAAATAGCCTTTATTTTAGATGAATAAACATTCCTACATATCCTTTGATACAAATTTTCAGCTCCATGTTATTTTTAGTTCTCCCGAAATGTTACAATAGGAAGTCCTTCACTCATCGTAAAGGACGCTATACATATATTTATAAGAAAGTTAATAGTATTTCAAAATTTTTCAAGGTTGAATAAAAAATAATCAGATAAATGACTTGATCTTTTGAGTTTACTCAAGTTTAAATAATTTTCTCTCATTTAGTCTGTGATAAACTTTATATATAAGAAATAAACATTCCTTGATATGCTTATTTGAGGATATATTTTAGAACTATTGAAATATACATAAATATTCCTGTTATTATTTATTATCGTTATAACCTGTAATGTAAATGTTATTGTAATTAATGACTAAAAAATAAGTAAGAAAATTAAATAATAGTATCTACTGCGAAATTGTAGTTACTTATTATTTTATACAAAAATATTTTAAATTGAACTGTAAAAAGATTGGAACTTTCGGCGAGAACAAACACCTAAACACATTTTTCACAGCATCAACATGTTACAGTGCAACGCTAAACTATGTTGGGCTACACAAGTTTTTACTGTTCTACCGTATGTTAGAATAAAAGTAAGTCATATGTTGTTTATGGCATGTCATTCTTTGGGTGTTATACGAGTACGATTTAATATGTAGGTAAATAGTACAGTAATTGTCGATTTGGATTTAGTTCTCCTGTTTTTATTCGAGTCATATGTCATTATTGCTAAAACAACCTTAAAATAAAAAAGGTCATATTTGGTAATAGTTATAACCAACTGGAGAAATCGTCGTCTAGGCCGGCACTACATAGAAAGAGCAAAATAGTTTTAGTTAAAAACGTTTTTGACTAAAACAGTTCTAAGTTGATGTTTCAGTGCAAATTAAATGGGTCGACGCACACTGATCACTGATCACTGATCAGTTACGTGTCTCAAATCACGTTTAGACTCACCTAGTTACAGTCAGGCTGTTCGACGTCGTTCACTCAATCCTTGTTTTGTGTTGAAACATTTACCTAATGCTCTTTTTATGTTTTGTTCTTTCGGACTGCGGCTGGCCTAATAAATCACTACTTCCATATAAAATGATTCATGATTTTGTTTTAAATCGCACAAAAACATCAGGTTGCATACTTATATTACTTATCAGATTGATATATGTACTTATTACACATAATATAAAACCTATATAAATTAAACAAAAATGAAAAAAATCAGAACAAAGAAAAAATAAATGCAAAATATTTATGTTAATTGTGCAACTGACCTACTATCTCGAAATTTAATCTAAGAACATTTACTAACAACTACTAATTTAGAAATACTAAATAATAATTTAAAAATATCACTTAAAAGTGGCTATAAAACCATATATCATTAGTTTACTTTTCATGGATATACGCCCCTTCCTGTATTGCATTCATATGCTTTAAGTAAAAAAAATACAAAACGTGTTTTTTTATTAGTTTGGTTTTTGTTCACAAAGAACTTCCGGCAAACTCACCTACCATCGAATCTGCATCCCATCTGGCTAGGATGATGGACTATCACCAACATAGTCTTTCATAGCTAGGTTTATGTTGCTAAGTTGATGAATAGGAATTAATAATGACAAAGGTCTCGGATTAATATAGGATTTATTTCGGCCATTTAAGCAAAGAAGTGTTACAAAGGAAGAAAAAATAATAAGAACAATACACAAATACTTGTGCCTGAGTGCCTGTCATTTTTGGCTCTCATCATTTTGATGAGAAACGGTGAATTTTCGCAGCCCGTTTTTATAAGTGCAGAAACAAACTGTAATATACCAGTGCAGTATCACATGTAATGTGGAGTATCATATGTAATAAACCAGTGCAGTATCGTAAACGTAACATATTAGTTGTGAATCTGTGTGAGTAGCTTAATGTTATTTGTGCTTTTGACAAGGACATGAATATTTAGATTTATATTGTAATTTCGAAGTTTTGTCTTCCAGACAGTTGGGTAAAGAATATATCCTTGACAACTTTGATGATAAAGTCTTCCTGGTCTTTTAGCGAATAGGAAAAATATGATGAGCTTAATTCGAGCTGATAGGTATCTCTAGCTAATAATTAGATCTCTTATTCAAGGTCTTGAAAAATGCATTCCGTTTATGATGTAAAATGGACTGCGGAGGACGGGGCTGTAAAATGAATGTTGCTCTTGAAGTGTCTGATTAGCAATGGCGAAGTTTTTCGTGAATACGTTTTTGGGAAATACTAGTAGCACAGTAATACAAAAATCACTGACACGAAAAGTCATTAATGTCAGTTGAATCACTACAGTCTGGCTCACACTATAAGTGTACTTCGCATAAGATAAAGCCTTGAAATGCTTATTGAATGGACCACTGTTCATTAAAAAGTCTTCATTTGCACAGAATCGCTGAAGATTTTAAGTCGGATTCATTAGGAATCACTAAGCCACACCCAGAAGTAGGTACTTATGACCCATACAAATCATAAGATTCGTATGGGTCATAAAGGTCAAGAAGTTCATAGACATCATAAAGGTCTAATTGGTTATAAAGGCCATATATGTTGTGATATATAGATCACAGAGGTCTATCAGGTCATAAAGGTCATATTTGCATAAAGAATACAAAGGTCATTTAGTACATAAAGATTATATCCAAATTTACTTTTAAAAACACTAACGAATGTTTTTAGAGGTTTAGATTAATTAAATATTAAATCACTTCATGTGGAAGTAGTGATTCCTTAGGCAGCGGTTTATGACATCTACTTAGTGGAGTGGCTAAATAGACCTAAAATGTTCTGAAGCGTCGAGAGTTCAAGTTTAAGCGAAAAAAATTATGTCCTATCTATCTGTATGTATGTCCGTCCGTCCGTCCGTGTGTCTATCTGTTAACCTTTTTTCTGTTCACGGTCGTATACTTGAGAAGGCATTAAGATATCAACTTCAAATTTGGAACCCTTATGTACCACGGCGAGGTCTGGAACTGATTAGATTTTGAGCTTAATCGATTGAGGGATTAGGTGTTAACTAGGTGCAATACACTTTTTTCTGTAATGTTGGTGTTGTCGCATACAATGCAACATATGCACTTCAAATTTGAGACACGTGTACAACATAATAGTGTCTACAAATTTAACGTAAACGTTTCTCACTTTATGGGGTGGGCGGTTGAAGATAGTAAGCATTTAAAGTTAAAGTTAAAGAGGTATATACTTTAAAGGTAAAAAGTTAAATACTACTGATAACGTAAAATCAAGAAGTCTATGAAAACAAAAATATTTTACTGTGATCTCTGATCTGTCAGCGCAATACAATAATGTTTATCCGGATCGCCACCAACCGAATAAGACACCAGTCTGAATTCGTCATTGAGATTAAAACCATTCGAGTCGATGAGATCATTTGCCTCATGGGATAGATGGTGTCAATGGGATCATTGGGGGGTAATGGAATCAATGAGGTCATGGGATTAATGCAATCTATTGGATCATTGAGCTCTTGGGATCAGTAGGGATTTGGAACTATAGGGGTCATCGGATTATTAGGGTCAACAGAATCATTGGAGTCACTGGAGTCTTGGACTCATTGGGACCTTGTGGTCGTAGAGATCATGCTATCATTGGGGTGAGTTGGATCATTGGGGTCATTTGGATCACTGGGGTCAATTGGATCATAGGGATAAATGCGGTCTTGATATAATAGAGGTAATTTGGGCCCTGGGATTATTGGGGTCGTAGGATCATTCGGGTCATCGGAACATTGCTGTTATGGGATCATTGGGGTGAATTTTGAGTTCAATGACATCATTGATGTCCTGGGTAACTGCGAAAAGAACATTTGTTACAAAAAGTTGTATAAAAGAGTTCTATAAAAACTTCTACTCTCTTACCCCTTGAGGTATGGGAGGGAGGAAATGACGTGTTGTTTTATAGATTTTTGATGTAGGCGAATATCATATTATCATAGTATCACATTCTTAAGTCTCTACTTTCATTTTTACTTCAATACATTGATGCTATGTAGATTATAAGGGTCATATGTCTCATAAAGAATTAAATATAGCACTGTTAAAAAATGGAATTTCAAATATATCTTTTGACGTGTCCAAGCACTTCGAAACAAAAAAAAATCGTAATAAATATATAGATTGACTATATGAAAGTACTGTATAATATACCCACAAACAAATAATAACAGACTGTACTCCTCGAAACGCTAACGGCTGCAGCTAAATGAGCCCAAGAAAATAAATGAATCCAATTTCAGGTTTTATCTACTGCGACCAGAGGTGAAGCTACTTTTGGTGCATTGTATTATTGTCATTATGATGTAATCTAAAATACAAAGTCGTAAAAAAAAACAACGGTAAACCAGGTGAACACAAATGTAAACTAATTAGGTACGCGTAGAAGTAATCAGACCTTTTATGAACAACTCATTTACATTCAGCAATGGGATTATTAAATTAACTCCCTTCATGACTATTATGTTTTAATGAATATTCGACATGTTAATTTTGTTGCACATGAAATACATTCATAAAAGTTATTACAATCATTGTTACTTTTACTTCCATATATTTACGTATACCGGGTGTCAACGGAATCGTTTTCGGGTTGTATTTTTTTATTTCAAAGATATTTTAATGAAATTTGGTGTATGTTATATTTGGTATAAATGCCAATTAATGGTCCACACAGCCGAGTGTGGACGAAGAAGTACGAGTAACTTCTAGTTTCACCGGAAATGTATGCAACTTTTGATTTTTAAATAGGGCACCCTGTATATTTTTAGATATTTGGAATCTACATGTCATGTTTAGTGAAGAAGTTTTTTTTTGTTTTTTTTATTGGTTTTTTATTTTTTTTTTTTCATTAGTTATTTGAAATTGATAAAAGAGCTCATTGCTCAAACATGATTCTTTTGATCTAGAATGAGGTAAAAAAATGTAAATGCTATGATAATAATGCCCTGTCACCGTCCAGTATCGATTAAAGTTCACAAAAACAGTTTTTTTATATAATAACTTGTATAATTATTTTACAAACAAAGCTTTTCCAGACGAATCCAACGACGAATTAAATGTTGAATTTCGATTACAAATTGTCGTAAAAAATGATAAAACCCTAATAATTCATACACCAATTGCACCTAATGCGAAAACTCCACCGTTTTTGAAAAGACAAATAGACAATGTTTCATAATGTATGCCATAACTGGACTAAAATAAATATAATTACATTTCTAGTAAGTAATATTAATGTCCAATACGATCTTCAAAATATCGACCTTGAGCAATTTGACATTGCTGAACGCGAAATAACGTCTGTCGAGTTACATTTTCTAATATTTTCTGTGTTATAGAGACAAAAGCTTTCCTAATTCTTTCCTCCAAATCTTGCAGTGTATTTGATCTTGCACGATACAGACAGTTTTTGAATACCAAAAAGTCTTTTGAAGAAAACATTTGGTACTTGGCGCGTTCCGCTGCCGAAGCATGTCGGCCAAATTGGCCAAAAATAATCAAAATATCAACTTTTTCGCTTGTACTTAACATCTTGAAAACTCAATAAATACCTATTTTCAACACCTTTTAACTCCAATAATACAGCTAGAAATTAAGGACAACATGTTGCCAAACTATATGCTGTCAAACTATAAAACAAGCGTTTTTCCCGGTCATACCGTCATGGCATACTATTACAAAAAATTAGTTTTTTCACTCATAATTTCATAATTTCATAATCATAATCATAATCATTCAAATTTGAATTCAACATTTAATACGTCGCTGGATTCGTCTTGAAAAGTTTAATTTTATATAGTTATAAAAGTGGCATATGTCCATTTGAGTTGTTTAAGTTATTATAAAAAAAAACTGTTTTTTGCGAACTTTAATCGATACTGGTCGGTGACAGAACATTATTTACATAAAGCAGTTACATTTTTTTAACCTCATTCTAGATCATAGGAATCATGTTTTCAATAATTACTCAATTAATTAATTTCAAAAAATTAAAAAAAAAATAAGAACCACCAAAAGAAGACAAAAAAAAAACAATTGTTTTCACTAAACATGACCTGCAGATTCCAAATATGTAAAAATATACAGGGTGTCCTATTTAAAAACCAAAAAGTTGCATGCATTTTCGGCGAAACCGGAAGTTGCACAAATATGCTGTGTAGACCTTTAATTGGCATTTATACCAAACATGACATACACCAAATTTCATTAAAATACTTTTAAAATTAAACAAATGACAGTCCGAAAGTGATTCCGTTGACACCCGGTATAAATATAATGGCATATAAGTTTAATCTTGAAAAAAATATTTATGCAGGTTATTTTTCCTCAAATGTGTTCCCATATCAGCTTTTGCATTTGAAAAAAATGGAAAATATCCGCCCATATCCTTCATATATAACTTTTTTTTTACTTTTTAGGTTACATAATGATTATATATATGATCATTCTATTTTCCCCAATTTCATGTAACTATGTATAAACAAATTAAACATATTTAATAAACAAGTAGGTAATTGTGAAAATAGTTGCGATCGCAGGACAATATTGACTGTGCGTTATATAAAATTTAGTAACTAAGTGATATTATTATTACTTACTAAGCGGACATCATATACGTAATAAACATGGTGTCTAGTTTTATCTATACACAAACCCATTTTAGCCACATTTTTCAAGATAATCAATTAAACGTTTCTTTGTTTCAACGGACATCAAAATCTGCTTTTTCTGACCCTATCGTGGTTTTCAAGATGCAACTCCATGGCCTGCTACAATTTTTTTATAACCCATATATATCAATAAAAGTTCAATACACCCATTTAACCATTTTTTCTATTAAAAATCTGAATTCATATCGTTATTCATGACTCCTCAAAAACCTCAACACGCGAAATCTGAACAAAAAATTTACAAGGCGTTTCTTTCTACTCAATCTCGAAGTTGAGCAAAATATCGAATTTGAAAGACGCTAGATAAGTCAAGTCTGCCGTAAGATAATGTCAACACAGTGCAATTTTATCTGGAATCACTTCAACTTAATTTTCGGCTTAATATGTTCCTTGTTTTCCAAAAAAAAAAAAAATATTAAAATATTTTTTTTATATCCCATATTTATTATATTTTGGGTGTAAATCAATCAAGTTGGAATGATTATTGCGAAAATTCTCAAATCCCACTTGTTTTCAGTATAATAATATGCACCAACAAGAAAAAAACTGTAGTACAAAAAAAATGTTTGTCTACCACAATTAGGTGAAACTTCAATTAATGGAATAAAAAATCGTTAAATGGTCATGTTGAATTTCGGGAGAAAAAAAATCGTAAAAGGTCACGAGGCTGCATCTTAAGGAGTTACCTGCAGTCACAAAATTTGAAAAAATCGATTTTTGGAAAATGTCACAGTGCGAAAATATGGTCTTTTGACTATTCTATTCCAAAGATTAAAGTCGGTACGAGAATAGGAACCTATTTTTCTCAAACGCCAAGCGAACGCTGCACCCTGGCGCACAGCGCTCGCGACCAGCCCACCAGGTGCTCTCTCTTATTATTCGTGCTAGCCTGCTGGCCTGTTTAAAAGGTCAAAAACGTATTATGTGTCATCGTGGCGCCATCTGAAACCATTTTAAAAATTATTTAAAGAAGAAGAAGAAGAACTTTAAAGAACTTTAAACGGGTTTTTTCAAAACAACATATTCCAAATCGGTGGTCAGGATTACAGACAAACTTCAGAACGGGTTTTAATGAATTTTTTTGTAATATTGTTGGCGATAACATTGGCTCGTGATTGAACGTGGGATTTTAATTTCTGATCAAAATTAATTTTTTTTAAGATTAAAAGGGTCGAATTTTAGGCCAAAAAATAGCTCTTTTCTTCAAACGGTCGCCATTTTCCCTTTTCCCCCCCTTCCCCCCCCAAAACCCAAAACCCCCCCCCCCCCCCCCCCCCCCCCCCCCCCCCCCCCCCCCCCCCCCCCCCCCCCCCCCCCCCCCCCCCCCCCCCCCCCCCCCCCCCCCCCAAAAAACCCCCCCCCCCCCCCCCCCCCCCCCCCCCCCGTTTCCCCCCCAAATTCCCAAAACCCCCCCCCCCCCCCCCCCCCCCCCCCCCCCCCCCCCCCCCCCCCCCCCCCCCCCCCCCCCCCCCCCCCCCCCCCCCCCCCTCCCCCCCCCCCCCCCCAAACCCCCCCCCCCATTTTCCCCCCCCCCCCCAACCAAATCCCCTAATCCCCCCCCCCTACCCCCCCAATATCCAAATCCCCCCCCAAATCCCCCCCCCCCCCCACCCCCCCCCCTTTCTTTTTTGCCCCCCCAAAAATCCCCCAAAATCCTTTCCCTAAATATTTTTATTTCCCCTTATTTTTTTTCCCCAATTTCCCTATTTCCCCCAATCCCCCCCCCCCCCCCCTTCCCCTTTCCCCCCCCATCCCTTTATTTCCCTTCCCCCCCCCCCTCTTTTTTCCCCCCCCCCCCCTCTTTTCCCCCCCCTCCCCCCCCTTCCCCTTCCTTTTTTTTGTTTTTTTCTTTAATTCCCCCCCCCTTTTTTTCCCCCCCCCCCCCCCCTTTTCTTTTTATTTTTTTCCCCCCTCTTTTACCCCCCTTTTTTTTCCCCCCCCCCCCCCCCTTTTAAAAATTATAAAATTTTTCCCCCCCCCTTCCCCCCCCCCCCCCCCCCCCTTTTTTTTTTTCCCCCCCCCTCCCCCCCCCCCCCCCCCCCCCCCCCCCCCCTCCCCCCTTTTTCCCCCCCCCCCCCCTTCCCCTTTTTTTCCCCCCCCCTTCCCCCCCCCCCCCCTTTTTTTTTCCCCCCTTTTTTTTTTTTTTTCTCCTTTTTTTTCCCTTTTTTTTCCCCCCCCCCCCCCCCCCCCCCCCCCCCCCCCTTTTTTTTCCCCTTTCTGTGGTGTGTTTTTTTTAAACCCCCCCCTTCTCCCCCCCCCCCCCTTTTTCCCCCCCTTTTTTTTTTCCCCTTTTTTTTCCCCCCTCTTTGTTGTGCCCTTTTTTTTTTTTTATCTCTTTCCCCCCCCCCCCCCCGCCCCCCCCCCTTTCCCCCCCCCCCCTTTTCCCCCCCCCCCCCGGCCGCCCCCCCCCGCCCCCCCCCCCCGCCCCCGGCCCCCCCCCCCCCCCGGGGGCGGGCCCCCCCCCGCCCCCCCCCCCCCCCGGCGGGGGCCCGCCGGCGGGGGGGGGGGGGGGGGGGGGGGGGGGGGGCACAACGTTCAATCACTAGCCGATTCGATGTAGAATAAAGCGCAGCTTTGCTTGTTTGTTTTTGATTACCGGTTGCCGAGAAATCGTGTCCACCGCGCATCCCTACCGCGAAAACGTGCTCCCGACGACAGGCCATAACTCCGCAATTTTTTACTATATATGTTCATAAAAAAATAATTTCGCGAATAAATTTTAAGAATCAAGTATTTAAACGTACTAATTGTTGTTTTAATCAACTGCATACTTTCAGAGAACAAATATGTCAACAATGAGGTCCAAAGTAAGCTCGTGACTGCAGGGGTAACCCCTTAAGTACCAGTACGAGGTCAGAAAAAGCAATTTTCAATGCCCTTTAAAACAAAAAAAAAGTTTATTCGATTATCTTGAAAAATGAGGAATATGTGGATTTGTACATAAATAAAAGTAGACACCCTGTATGTACATACCATATGAGTGCCTTAATCTTAGCAGATATCATGTAGCTTGTAGCCTTATTTTGCTAAGGACTACCAAGCCTGCGGCAACTCATAGGGTTGGTGAGAGCGGGGTTCGTGGGTTGAGCAGAGTCAGCAATTTTTTTTTTATATAGGGCGCTTATAAAAAACTCGGTTATGAAACTCATAGGTAGAGGTAGCCGAGAACCTCCTTCGTTGATGGTTACCTAATTACATCAGCTAGCAATGGGCAATAAATCTGGGTGCGTGTAGTATTCCCGGCAAGTAAAAGACAGACTACTATAAAATAAAATTTACTTATCAGGTATTGTCCAAGGCACAAAATAAAATTTTATTAAAAATGTAAGGACCCACTGTGAGGTCTTCACCTTAAAAAGTGAAACGATGAAAAATAAAATGGTGTAAAGTACTTTGCAAATGAAACGGTGTGAGGCTGTGAAGCAGCCACACCCGGATAAATTACGTAAGGAAGTTCTCGAAGTTCCCCTTACATTATTTAAAATTTTACCACAAAAAAAATACAACAAAACTAAATCTTAAGCGCAATATAGCTTATCTGTTATCCACGGGAACGATGCTTCCAGGCTGTGGACAGCGATGAAATTCCAACAAAAAGGTATATTCTGTCCTAGGTACGGGCCGTACTTCATACTTCAGAGACACAAGCCAGCACTCTGGTCGAAATGCCTAGGTTGAAACCAGGTAAAAAACAAAACTACTCCATCACTCGGAAGGTACCAAATGTAAACCAAAAATTATGCTTTAACAATCAGGCGGAAAAAAAACATCATCACTTGAATGGTACCATTTGTAAACCAAAAATTATGCTTTTACAGTCTAGCAGAAAAACCCTAGAAAAAAATTTCATTTTCAGCTAATATAACCCAAAAAAAATAACTTACCTCTACTTAGAGGGTTTTACTCATTCTAAAAGAGCCAGGAAAAGGAATACGTTATGCGGAAACATGTCACAGACGAGACGGTGAAGTACGATCAAAAATTTTGGATAAATAATTATTTAATTGCACGTGGCAAAATCCAGTCCTGTACTTACAAAAAAAATCCAACAATCTAAAACGTTGTTCTCTGAGGAAGAAGAGACAAGAGGTCGGTACTGTTGAAACGCCCAGGGTGTAAGCTCCCTTTCTCCATAATATGATCCCTAACAAGGGTTGTAGAGGCTTACAAACTTAATTGCCGGATCGGACCCGCTAAGACGACCTGCCGTCCGCCGCCATGCTTTCTCGAAAAAAGGCAAGGCTGATCGTTGACGTTAGCCACGGGATCGATATTACCGACTCAGAAATGATTTACATTTAATCATAGGAAACCTAATAGAAAGTAGAAATATACCGTAAGGACTGTTGTAAAGACAAGGAGAAATCTTGATTTTATTTATAAAGTAGAAGATTAATTTTGATGAAAACGGGAGGCGCCATCTATGAATCCGTGGAACGACCTCAGGACCAATGAGCCGTTAACCGTGCAGGCCTGACATCCAGAATAACTAGGCCACTTGTGTCTCTGTAATATGTAAATGCTACAAGCTCAGTAGGAGTGATTATGGATAGCTATAATCTTATTGGTTGCTTCTGTGACGTAATGTCTCGACATCTGCCATTGGTGACGCATACGTTCGGCACGTCCACTTTCCGTGATAATTGGTTAACTCAGTTTTACATTTGCTAAGATACAGGCAAGCTATCGGTATGTAAGTATCTGGTGTCCGCATTTTAGATAGGATTGAATTGGTAACTTCCAAACCGTAAGAGAAACGAGATCGGTTAAATTAGCAAAAAATTGTGCATTTTGTGGCTCATGAAAATGGTACACTCAGATTTAACATTTGTTAAGTAGTTTAAGAAAAATCCTGAAAAAAGAAAACTGGACAACCGTTATTTGGTGTTTTGCAAATACTTCTGTGTCTAAAAATCTACTAATGTCGTATATCTACACTTTGTCTTTTTTGGCGCTAAACGTCGCGACGCTCAACTTTTGATTTTCTTATGACCACCTTAATCTACTGATTTAATAAATTAATTATAATTTTTTTTAAACAAGCTTTCATTTAAATGCTCTAAAAAGAAGAAAATAAACTTTAAATTGAATCAAACCCATCAATTTATTACATTACACAATTTATATGATATAAAAGTTTGTCACGAGATTTACTTGTGTATTTACCTATTTCATAAAATACATACTTTTTTTCTTAGATTTTCTTATGTCAAGATCAAATTACATAATTATTACATTCTTGTTTATCTACACAAGTAACTCTCGTGACAAGCCTTTATATCATATAAATTGTGTAATGTAATAAATTGATGGGTTTGATTCAATTTAAAGTTTATTTTCTTCTTTTTAGACCATTTAAATAAAAGCTTGTTTTTAAAATTTTTTTATTAGGTATTAATTTATTCGTTATTTTTTAGTTATCGTCGTGTTTTTGTATCTACATGTTTCTCAACCTGTTCATACTATCCCTAACCTATACCAAGTTATAACTCTTTAAAATTGGTATGGTGGCCATCTTGTTTTTCGCCATTTTGTATTCTTCTCAGCAAACCCTTTCATTTGATACCTATATCATGGGAGTACACAAAAAATAACTAGTCCGCCATATTGGATTTAGAGTTGTCATTTTATTATTTTTTTCGTATTCTCAGCAAACCCTTTCATTTGATACCCATATCATGGGAGTCCACAAAAAATAACTAGTCCGCCATCTTGGGCGGTCCGCCATATTGGATTTAGAGTGGTCATTTTATTTTTCGTATTCTTCTCAGCAAACCCTTTCATTTGATACCTACATCATGGGAGTACACAAAAAAATAACTAGTTCGCCATATTGGATTTAGAGCAGTCATTTTATTATTATTTTCGTATTCTCAGCAAACCCTTTCATTTGATACCCATATCATGGGAGTGCAGAAAAAAATAATTAGTCCGCCATCTTGGGCGGTCCGGCATATTTAGAGTAAATTCATTTTATTTTCTTATTTCTTCTCAGCAAACCCTTTCATTTGATACCCATATCATGGGAGTGCGCAAAAATTAACTAGTCCGCCATATTGGATTTAGAGTAAATACATTTTATTTTCTTATTTCTTCTCAACAAATCCTTTCATTTGATACCCATATCATGGGAGTGGACAAAAAATAACTAGTCCGCCATATTGGATTTAGAGTGAATTCATTTTATTTTCTTATTTCTTCTCAGCAAATCCTTTCATTTGATACCCATATCGTGGGAGTGCACAAAAAAATAACAAGTCCGTCATCTTGAGCGATCTGCCATATTGGATTTAGAGTAAATTCATTTTATTTTCTTATTTCTTTTCAGCAAATCCTTTCATTTGATACCCATATCATGGGAGTGCACAAAAAATAACTAGTCCGCCATCTTGAGCGGTCCGCCATATTGGATTCAGAATCAATTCATTTTATTTTCTTATTTCTTCTCGGTAAACCCTTTCATTTGATACCCATATCATGGGTGTGCACAAAAAATGACTAGTCCGCCATCTTGAGCAGTCCGCCATTTTGAATTTAGAATGACATAACTTAGCTAACCATGCATTGTCATCCAAACTAAACGTGTATGCAAAATTTAATCTCAATCGGTTGAGGATAACTACTTTAAAATCCAGTTGCAAGATTTGACCCGAACATACATACAAACAAACAAACAAACAAACAAACAAACAAACAAACATTGCAAGTTAAATAAAAGTTTGTAAAAATCGACTGAGCTGCATTTTATTTACACAGAACTATCAAAATAAAATATTTTTATTTGGACGATAGGCGTTGCGCCGCCCAACGTTTATTGTTCTTATGACCACTTGTATGTTTTGTTTTAGAAATCGATTTAACTGCTCGTCTCGTTTATATAGAACTGCACTTTAGTCTTTATCACTTTGACGCTCAGTGTCGCGACGATTGTTGGGAACGTATAACCGTTTATTTCCAAATAGCAAGCTTAATTTTAAAACAACAATAATACGTACGTAGCTAAAGTAAAATAACATTAAATATTTTAATTATCTCCTTTATATGTAATTAACTGAATATTATATGGCTTTATGATCTGAATTTCATTAGATAACAAAAACGGTATCCATATATTTAACTGCTCTAACTTTTAAGAGCAATAATATACATACATGCATATATTTAATTAAACTTTTATCACATATAACATTTATCTTTCTGGAACATTTCGTATTTGCAGATATCTCTAATGTAACACCTTTAATATTATTTTAATTTATGTGTATAAGTAATAAATAATAAATAGTAATCAATATAAAATGATAACATCATATTATAATGAATTGAATATAGATATGTATGTCTGATAACCCTTGGAAGTTCAATATGTAACCAACTGGAGATTGTTATTTGTTATAGCCAATTTTAGGTCAATTTGTTGTAGCCAATTCGAAACTGAAAATTAAGTTGCGCGCAAGAAAGGAAAGCGGTAAATATATAACGTAAAATATTATTTCATTAATAATTCGTAGTCTTTGTCGTGCTTTTGCTCTGTTACCAACTTCCGCAGTATGGATCATTTAATGTTAAGCACCCGTTCACTGCACTCGAATAAATTGCTTTTCCTTTTGTCATCGTTTTATTTCACAAAACTGTTAAATTGGGGAGAGAAGATGAAACAGTCACGGCTCATTTGAGCCATAAATTATAATTTACGTCTTACTTCCAGATTGAAATGTTCTTAGCATTAACTAATAGCTATTTATTTATTCAATCAGTTCACAATAACGACATTGAAATTAATGTTATGCAAAAAGAGGAACCAGAAAAACATTATGTTATCCACTTTACCTTTTAGCATCCTTTAAACTGAAAACATTACAGTACATTCATATACAGTAATACCTCGACTTACATACATGACTTCGGCTTACATAAGTTCGGAGTTACGTAATTCACTTTGCCCTTGCGACATGCGCTCCATCATGCGGTTCCAAGCTTGCTGCAATCGACGCATCATGCAATGTTCAAGTTGTTCAAGTGGCGCATCATGTTTCAAGCTTTCTGCAAGCTTGTACACACGCCGTGAGCGTCTTGTGTTTGCCGCGAGCTTATATGGACGTGTTTCAGGCACACGGGTCAATATCATAAATACAGGGTTTATCCGGAAAGTAATGTCCGTGAATTTTTTCCCGAGACTGTACGCGCCAGCCCGCGCTTTACGTGCTGGGACTGTGGTGGGGGGATCTGGCAACAAGATCCAATAAGCGTCAGTTGGCTACCGGTCGTTGTAGCGGTCGCATCACTCATTCTTTGAGAGTCGTTACAGTGACCCGGTGCAAGAAAAAATGCAACGTTCGCTTGAGCAACGGATGGGATCAAGTTTTGTGTGAAACTGGAGAAGAGTGCTGCGGAAACCATTCCAATGTTGAAGAAGGCTTTCGGCGTCGATTGTCTTTCGGACAGGCAAATTTTCCGGTCGCACAAGGCCTTCGCAGAAGGTCGGGAAGATGTCAACGACGAGAACCGCGCTGGACGGCCATCAACCTCCAGTTCCGACGACAATGTGAAACGTGTGCGTGACTTGTTGAACACTGACTGTCGTCTAAGTGTCCGTTTAATTTCCTAAACATTAGACATTACGAAAACCATTGTTCACGAACTTGTGTCGGAGTCTTTAGGAATGAGGAAGGTGTGCGCGAAGCTCGTGCCAAAAGTGCTAACGGACGATCAAAAAGCGAGGCGCGTCGAAACCTGCCAATAACTTTTGGACACCTGCGAAGACAACCCCGCTTTCCTTGATGACGTCATTACCGGTGACGAAAGTTGGGCCTTTGAATACGATCCGGAGACGAAGAGGCAAAGTGCGGAATGGCACACGTCGAACTCCCCCTCGCCCCAAGAAGGCCAGGATGTCCAGGTCAAAAATCAAAACAATGCTGATGGTCTTTTTTGATTGCCGGGGATTGGTCCATCATGAGTTCGTTCCGCAGGGGACAACCGTAACCGGAAAGTTTTACGTCGAGGTGCTGAAGCGGCTGAAACACAGGGTGAATCGCGTCCGCCCAGACATCTCAAAATCCTGGGAGCTTCACCACGACAATGCGCCTTCGCACACCTGCTTCCTCGTGGCCGATTACCTCGTCAAGGCAGGCATCACCGTTGTTCCCCAGCCTCCCTACAGCCCCGATGTGCCCCCCCCCAGACTTTTTTCTGTTTCCGCGCCTCAATACCCCAAAGGACAGCATTTTGGGTCGGTGAAAAACCTTCAGAAGGCTTGCACCGACGCTTTAAAGGCGATTCTGGAAAACGACTACCGTGCGGCTTTTGATGCGTGAAAGACCCGCTGAAACCGATGTGTGGACGCAGGAGGAATGTATTTTGAAAGTTTCTAAAGATTTGTACACATAGAACCAATAAAAACCATTTTTCAAAGCTCACTGACATTACTTTCCGGACAAACCCTGTATTTCAAACGTGTACCACAACGTATTACTACTACTGTAATTTTCGCCGTTTTTCGTACTCAATAGAAATATTAGCAACAATTATTTTAAATGCCTTTTACAAAACTGTCTTCCACTTAGATTAAGTTTTCTAAATTGCTTTTTGCCTCATTTCGATTAAATTCATAAAAAAAAATATATGAAACGTTGTAGTTATAATTATAGGGGAAACATATGGATCAACATAATCTGACGTGATACTATCATATATGGAAGTTTCTATTCAGTAATAAATAAAGGACCATTTCCTTAAATTGTGTTATGTTGTTAAATAATACTGACTAACTAGCACTAATAAAATTCATTGTCCTAGATGTTCGGAGAATCACTTGGTTAAAGAGTGTACTGCTACCACACTGAAATGTATCAATTGCATCACATATAATGAAGAAAATACAACTAAAACGACTGTTTTGTTTATAAACAGAAAATATCTGAATTTAAGTCTAACTTACGGTTTACAAAATGGCAACTACCGTGTCCCCCATTTGACAGGATAGACAATAATGTCCAAAGTTATAATGTTCAAAACACTTCCCCCAAAATCAAAGTGACACTGTACCTTTAATTTATATACTGGGAAGTAGAGCAAAATTAAACTATAACACGTTCTTTGTTATTATAATTTTATACCCCCCTGGTCTAAATGTATCTATATACAACCAACTATTTGAATGTCTCGAAACTCTTGAACCTGTGTGCGAAGGCGATATTTTCTTTGTGGGAGATTTCAATATTTCTGAGTATCACGATTCTTTTCTTCGTAATGTACACACTGATCTGACATTATCATTAAACACCTTTATTAGTTTTTATGAATTGAGCCAATTCAACACTGTGGTGAACCTAAATCATAGACCACTAGATCTAGTGCTATCTAATACTTAGTGCAATGTCAATAAGTCTAGCGACCACATTACTTCCCGAAGATCATCATCATCCATCTCTCAATATAGATTTAATTCTCAATACAACCGTGAAAAAATGAGACCTTTCCTTTGTGTAGTAATGAAACTTTTAATTTCCGTAAAGCTGACTTTTTGGGCTTATATAATCATTTAAATGTACTCGATTGGTCATTTTTAGCTGAGTTTCACGACGTCAATTTAGCATGTGAGGAATTTTATAACCAGTTATTATATGTGTTTGAAATATATGTCCCCAAATCAATACCAAGGCCTACAAAATATCCACCTTAGTTTTAAAATAGTATTGTCCGCGATATAAAGAAAAAATCTATTTTGTGGAAAAGCTATAAGAGAACAAATAATCTTTTTACCTACAATGAATTTAAACATTTGAGAACTAAAATTAAGAATGATACTAAGACTACTTATGATACATATATATCTAACCGGTTTACAAAATAATATCAAGTCAAACATTAGACGGTTTTGGTCATATGTAAACTCCAAAAGAAACATGTCGTCTATACCCCATCATGTGATATATGATGATATTGAATATAATAAACCATTAGACATAGTGAACGCCTTTGCATAATTTTTTAGAAGCGCTTATGCGGATAATAACACTGTTATTAATATCAGAAGCGATTTTGACGTGAATAACGGTAGTCACTCTTATGTACTCGTCGAAGAAAAGTTTTGCAGGCCCTATTAAAATTAAAACCAAAGTTTACTAAGGGCCCGGATAACATCCCAGCTTTTGTTGTTAGGGGACTGTGCGTATGCGTTTATTTACCCTCTTAATATCATTTTTGATATTTGCTTAAGAACAGCGATATTTGGAATCCGCTGGAAATTATCTAGAATATGTCCGGTTTTCAAAAAGGGAGACAAATTAAGCGTAGAAAACTATCGCCCCATTACAATTATCTGTAATTTTGCAAAATTTTTTGAAATTTCTTTATATGATAGGTAAAAGGCAGATCGACAGTAACAAACTTATTTTCTGTCACCCAATTTATATCTGAAACAATAGACGCAGGAACGCAGGGTTGACGTCATATATATATATAGATTTTTCCAAGGCGTTTGACAAGCTTGATCACGAAATTCTTCTGAATAAGTTAAATACAAATGGTCAATTTGACAATTTAGTATCGCTATTATTTTCCTACTTGACTAACAGGAAACAATACGTTGAATTTCGTGGTTTTAAGTCAGATCAAATCGCTGTTACGTCTGAAGTGCCTCAGGGGTCAATTTTGGGACATTTGTTATTTGTTCTTTTTATTAATGATATTGTATATAATATTGACGTCAACTGCTTGTTATATGCTGACGATATGAAATTGTTTTATTCAATTTCAGACATTAATGATTGCCTCAGACTCCAAAATAGTCTTAACAACATAAATGACTGGTGTAATCTCAATAATCTGCCTCTAAATAATAATAATAATAATAATAATAATAATAATAATAATAATAATAATAATAATAATGTGTCTTTATTGTAACATTGAAAATAATGACAAAAAATAATAATAATTGAGGATGGCGAGGTTCAAGAGAGCTGCTCTTCCACCTAACCATCCTGGTAATATAATCAAAAAGTTTCACAACGTGTAAGAATAAAGATACATATGAACACATAAACATGAAAATGTAGAAAAATAACAGGTTCTATTCGCCATGATACTGACCTTGATTTGTTTCCTAAATGCAGTAAAATTCTGCAAATTTTAATATATGGAGGTATTCTATTAAATGAAGCAGTAGCATTATAAGTAAAGGACCTCTGAAACATAGCAGAACTGTGTCTGGGTACGGAATAATGATCATTGTGACGGGTGGCACGATCATGGATATCGCTACCTTTTGGAATGTTGTCATAGAGATATTTTGGTACCTTGGAACTATTGATTTTAAAAATTAGACAAGCTAGGTGTAATTGAAACCGTTCCTCAAGGTTGAGCCATTTGGAGTCGTTAAATTTAGCACTGATGTGGTCAAATTTACGTAAACCATAACAGAAACGTAAACAAGAATTTTGAACTCTTTGAAGGCTTTCTTTATCTTTATTTAGGATGGCGGGCCAATAAACTGTATCGCAGTAGGCAATGCTACTAAGAATTAAAGAGTTACATAATTTTAATTTTACTTCAGTAGTTAACGAATCTTTATGGAAATGGAGGGCTCGTAACTTGGCATACGATTTCTGCAACAAATAGTTAACGTGTTTAGAGAATCTCAGTTCTTTGTCAAAGTACACACCTAAATTTTTACAATAATCACTAGGAAACAAGTTGACGCCATAATGAGGATCAGTAGCGATCTGGTCACTACGGCTACCAATAACTAATAGCTCAGTTTTAGACTCATTTAAAACCAAACCATGAGCACGTGATATAAAAGAAACAGGTTCTAAGTCAGAGTTGATGAGCGGAATAGAAAAAAATAATTCATCAAAGGGGAATCTAGCAATTAATTGCATATCATCAGCATACTGATGTGAGATAGAAAATTTTATAAAAGTCGACAAATCAGCAGTATATATAGAAAACAGTAAGGGTCCAAGTATACTAACTTGAGGTACCCCCATCCTCACGTTGACATAATCAGATGATAGACCGTTGGCCACAACTTTTTGCCTTCTATTTGATAAATAATTATGAAAAAAATTTACAGCATTCAAGTCAAAGCCAAAATATTTTAATTTTGTGCACAACGTGGTGTGATGTATTGTGTCAAATGCTTTACTGTAATCTAGTAAGATAAGACAAGCTGTATCTTTACTATCACATGCTCTAAATAAGTCATCGGACACCTGTAGTAAAGCTGTGGTCGTACTATGGTTAGCTCGAAAGCCAGATTGGGTAGTGGGCAACACTTTAAATTTCTCTAAAAAGTCAATAAGCTGTTCATAAATAATTTTTTCTAATATTTTCGAAAAAGTACATAGAATGCTAATAGGACGAAAGTGTGAAATGTCAGATGGGTTGGAGTTTTTAGGCACAGGAATGACAATGGCATATTTCCAGCACTTAGGAAATGTCCCAGTGGACAAGCATTTGTTTATGATATGAGTAAGATAATTAATTAAATGATCTGATAATAAATTCAACATTTTGACTGTGATACCATCCACCCCTTTACCATTAGATTTACTACCAAAATTTCTAAAACTTTCTGCGCCGTAACTGGTTTAAAATAAAAATATTCAGTTAAATTAAGGAACGTTTTGTTAGCATAATTTTCAGAAATAAAATCATCATCAACAACTGTCAACGGCAACTTATTGATAAAATAATCATTAAATGCATAGGCGTCAGCTATAGAGGAGGAGCAATCATATGACGGGTTGTGAATATTAAGAAGTTTTAAGGTATTCCAAAA
>JAPWTK010000674.1:127500-207492 GCA_029963805.1 Aromia moschata
TGAATTAAATAATTTACCTACGCTAACCTCTGAGTCACCTCAGAGTCTTAGACATCTGTTAGATGCCTTTTCTGAAAATATTTCAGCTCTAAAACAATTAGGTTTTCAAGTTGATGCTTGGGATTTTATTTTATTTCAATTGCTTATTCGTAAATTAGATTCTGACACCACAAAACGTTTCGAATTGCAGTATGACACAAATAATCCTAATACGGATATTCCAACTTTTAAAGAATTAGAAATATATTTAAATAAACAGTGCTCTGCTCTTACATCTGCTAATTTGGCGTCTCCCAAGACTACCAGAAAGGGGGGACATTGTAATAAAAATTCTGTTATTCGCAAATATAATTCGCAGAGTTCTTCATCGTTTATAGTTAATACCGACTCTAAACCGCTTAATATTTGTCTGTTGTGTAACTCCGAACATGCCTTGTATAGATGCTCATCTTTTCTTGCAAAATCTCTGAACGAGAGATATAATTTTGCTAAACAAAAAAAAGCTATGTATTAATTGTCTTTTTTTCTAATCACGTAGTTGATAAATGTCGTTCACAATCTACATGCAGATTGTGCAAACGCAGGCATCACACATTATTACACTTTGAGAAGGAGTCTAAGGCAGTGGCGGCGTCAAATCCTTCTCTTACATCTGTAGAAACGAATATAAAATTAAATGACTTGCCGAGCACTTCGACCTCATCTAATATTAATACGCTCACTAGTGTAATATCGAATACAACAGTACTTCTTTCGACAGCTAACATTGAGATTTTAGACATTTTTGGAAATTATCAAACAATACTTGTGGTAATAGACAGTGGTAGTCAGGCGAGTTTTATTACAGAAAAATGCTTCCGTAGATTAGGTTTACGTCGTTTCCACCTACGCACACCCATTCAAGGTTTAGGCGAAATGTCGTCAGAGGCCACTTCTGGCGTCACCTGTAAAATAAAACCTTTAGGACTACCTAGTCCAATTTTGCTTTTAGATGCTATTATTGTACCAAAAATATGCTCCAACTTACCTAGTTCTAATATTTCTGTAAAAAATTGGAAACATATTGGCAATATTAAGTTAGCAGATAATAACTTCAATATTTCTAGTCCAATTGATATGCTACTTGGAGCAGATATATTTGCAGAAATCTTACAAGATGGGCGCCTGCTGGGAAATGACAATGAACCTACTGCACTTCGCACAATTTTTGGGTGGATATTACATGGAAAAGTGTCATACCAGCCTTCTTCATCCGTTAATTCATTCTTTACTTCCTTTGACTATTCGGTTCTTGATTCAAATCTTCGCCGTTTTTGGGAACTTGAGGAAATTCCCCGAAAACATATTACTTCTACTGATGATTTACTATGTGAACAAATTTATACTAATACATATTCTAGAGATTATTCTGGACGGTACACGGTGTCTTTGCCTTTTCGATCTTCTGAGCCTGAGTTTAATGATTCGCGTTCCTTGGCTCTTAGAAGATTTTATTCCTTGGAACGTCGCTTATTACGCAATCCCTCTCTTTATGCAGAGTATTGCGACTTTATGAAAAATTACTTGGATAGTGGTCACATGGAAATCGCTCCCGTTGATCCCTCCAATTCAAAATTATTTTACATGCCTCATTTCTGTGTTTTAAAACCAGATAGTTCGACTACAAAACTTCGGGTGGTATTTGATGCTTCGGCAAAATCTCCTCATAGCTCTTCCCTCAATGATGCCTTGTTGGTTGGCCCTAAGTTACAACAAAGCATTGTAACTATTTTGCTTAACTTTCGTCTGCATGCGTTTGTTCTGACAGCGGACATCAAACAGATGTTCCGACAAATTCTTATTTGCCCTTCTCATAGAGACTATCAACGAATTGTTTGGAGGTTTTCTTCTGCAGATCCTATTCTAGATTATCAATTAAATACCGTCACCTTTGGAGTTTCTAGTTCTCCTTTTTTAGCTATTCGAAGTCTTCATCAACTCGCAACCGATGAAAGTCGTAGTTTTCCTTTGGCATCGCAAGTTCTTTTGAGAGATACCTATGTAGACGATACATAGTCGATGCTGAACGTCTACAAAGAGATCTTAGTTTGCTGTTAAAACGTGGTGGTTTTGAACTACGTAAGTGGGCGAGTAATCATCCACAAGTTCTTCAACATATTCCTTTAGACGAACGCCAAATTTCTCCTCTAAGTTTTGACACACCTGAGGATTCAACAGTAAAAATTTTGGGATTAAGATGGAATCCTCATTTAGATTCGTTCTCATATGTTGTAGACACACATCCAAAAACTTGTTCAAAACGTAATATATTGTCAGAGCTAGCTCGGATTTTCGATCCATTAGGCTTCTTGAGTCCTTTGACCTTTTTTGTTAAATATCTAATTCAACATTTATGGACTTTGGGGCTCGGATGGGATGATCTCCCTCCTCCTCAAGTTATAGATATTTGGGATCGTTTTAAAAATGAACTATCTTGTTTGTTATCTTTAAATATACCTCGGCGTATAACCATTGATTCCCCTTCTTCATGTGAAATTCATGGATTCTCCGATAGTTCAGAAAAGGGCTACGCAGCGGTAGTATATTTTCGATACTTGCTATGTGATGGAACTTATTCAGTGTCGTTGGTTTCTGCTAAGTCGAAAGTAGCTCCGCTAAAAAAGGTCTCTTTACCTCGATTAGAGTTATGCGCAGCTGTTCTTTTAGCAGATCTCCTTGATCTAGTTTTGCATACATTTTCCAATAAAATAGTTTATGATAAAATGTTCGCATGGACCGACTCAACCATTGTTTTAGCCTGGATCAAATCCCCGCCTCACAAGTGGAAAACATTTGTGAGTAATCGAGTGTCTCACATTCAAGAAAAAATCCCACCTGCACACTGGAATCATGTAACATCGAAGGACAATCCTGCTGATTGTACGTCTAGGGGGGTTGTTTCCTTCAGAAATTCTTGCACATTCGCTTTGGTGGGCGGGTCCCTCCGTTTTGATGACCTCACAAAATTCTTCGGTTTATTCGTCAACTTGTGAACTTCCTACAGAAGCTCATGATGAAGCGAAACCTTTAAATCTGTTTGCTGCTGTTGCTTTCGATTATTTGGATAATCTCCTTTGTAAATACTCATCCTTGAGTAAAATTAAACGTGTCTTAGCTTATGTACTTCGATTTGTTTACAACTGTAAACGTCCCAATGATAAAAAATCTGGCCATCTGGTATTGTCAGAGCTTCACGAAGCTCTCCTAGTTTTAATTAAACATGTTCAGTATACGTCTTTTTGCTGGTGATATTTCCAATCTTACACATGGGAAATTGGTATCAAATCCTCTTCGTAAACTATCACCTTTCCTCGATAAAAAAGGGCTCCTCAGGGTGGGCGGTCGACTTTCCAATTCTCGGTTGGCATATAATCAAAAACACCCTGTTCTGCTTCCACGTAAGAATCGTTTAACTGAACTTCTTATCGAAGAAGTACATAAGGAAAATTTGCACCCTGGTAGGCAAACCTTGCAGTATTTATTATGTCAAAATTTCTGGATTATGAACGCTAAACAAGCAATTCGTTCTGTGCTTTCACAATGTAGCAGGTGCTTCAAGGTTAATCCTACCCCCTTTAAACCTTTCATGGGATCCTTGCCAGAATTTAGAGTTAGTCAGTTAAAGCCCTTTGAGTGTGTGGGTTGCGATCTAGCAGGTCCTTATAAAATAACACTTGCAAAAATGCGTGGAGCCAAAACACAAAAGTCATACATTTGTTTATTTGTATGCTGTGCTACGAAAGCACTTCATTTGGAATTAGTCTCGGACTTAACTAGTGAATCATTTCTTGCTGCTCTTAGAAGATTTATTTCCAGAAGAGGTCGATGTTCTCGCATTCATTCTGATTGTGGAACAAATTTCATAGGTGCCAATAGATATATTTCTAGTTTGATGCGTACTGCTTCCGCGGCAGAAAAAATTGACTGGCACTTCAATCCGCCTTCTGCCCCTCATATTGGTGGTCTATGGGAGGCGGGGATAAAATCGGTTAAAACGCACTTACTTCGTGTCGTGGGAGATCAGATTCTAACCTACGAAGAACTTTATACACTAAGCTCAGATCCCAACGATTTGACAGCTCTTACGCCAGGACACTTTCTAACCTTGGAGCCTCTCACTGCCTTGCCCGATAAGGATATGACCAATGTTCCCATTAATCGAATAACTAGGTGGCAACTTTTGCAAAAAAATGACCCAGCATTTTTGGCAGCGTTGGCAAAACGAATACTTGAATACTTTGATGCAAAGACAAAAGTGCAATAAAGAAAGAACTATTGTTGACATTGATACATTAGTAGTTATTAAGGATATAACACCTCCTATCCACTAGCGACTAGGCCATGTTGTGGCGATGCATCCCGGTTCGGACGGTGTATACCGTGTAGCGACCGTCAGAACCTCTGAAGGTCTGGTCAAAAGGCCTGTTGTAAAATTGTGTCCTCTGCCGGCACAATGATTAAATGTAAATTAAAATACTTGTAAATTTGTAAATAAAAAAAATATTGTATATTTTGGTGGGCGGTATGTTTCGGCTTTAGAAAAAAAAAAACTCTCATTTAATAAAAATTAATTCTTCATTTTGCGTGTCACATGATCAGGCAGATCACTCTAGTGACCCGTAAAGTGCTGCCCTCTGGACGCGACAGAGGCAGAGTTAATCACTATGAGTCGTGATATAGACAAAATATATACCGCAAGGAAGAAAAAAAGAGAAGACGTTGTGATAGCGGAGTGATTGTTCCCGTGTGCGCTTACCTTCGTTATTTTGGAAAACTTCTACAATCGTTACGCCGGCCGGCCGACACCCAGGACGCCTTCTAGACAAGGTAAGCTACTGTGTTCTGCCGATCGCCGGTTATGGCATTTTTTTTGCTCTTTAATCTTGTGTTTCTATTTATGTATTTTACATAGATCATAAATCACGAAACAATACTAACATTTTCTTCCATGACACACAGGAACATTAATTCTAAATGAAGTTTTACGTTATAGATACATAAATATGTATATTAATAAGATTTGTTTAGTTCGACTTGAATTCCATCAATAACGTGTAAGATTTGATGGTAAGATTTTCGACAATAAAAACGCTGATCCCAGACCAGTCAACTGAACTACATATGTACACCCTGGTTAGGGGATCAGAGCTAATTTAGTTTTCACATTTGTATATACGGGTAACCATTTACATTTCGTAATATATCTAACATAAGTTTGTTAAATTACTACTCTCCTTAATTGCATACTTAATTCCCTTAGTTCTTGCAGTAATTACAAACCCTTTGATCCATGCCGCCAATAACTAATATGATAACGGTGATTCTCGTAATGCACCTCTATTACCGAACGAGGTCTCGCCAACTCGTCCATTAGTGCCCAATATTACATCATAATTACGAATTTGAGATGAAATGACCCCGCACGTATGGGGTTATACATAGACATACATATAAATAAAATAAAACACTATACTTTATTAAACAAATATTTTCGTTAACGAAGATATACAGGGTGTCCCGGAAAGTATGTCACAAACTTGTGTCAGGAGGTGATAGTACACATAAAAATAATATTAAAAGTCTTTATAAACATACCCCCGCAAATGATTCCCTTTGGAGTTATGATCCTCTAGGTATCCCCCAAGGCGAAACATATTAATTTCTAATTTTTTTATGGGCCCAGGTAAGAAGATGAAATTTTGAGCATAGATTTGGGCAAACAATTCCCTTATTTGGTGAGAATATGAATAAAATCCAGAAAACATAAAGGGTATTTTTCGAACACCCCGTACATATTTTTGGCGGGAAAAAAATTCTGGTTATTATACCATTTGTGGCTCAATTATTTTTATAAAGAAAATTAGATTTTGAAACTTTTTTTCTCTAGATATTTTTTTCGAGAAACCTGTCGTCTTCCCGTAAAAAAAGTTAAAAGAGGTCACCTCATTATTCACCCCGAGACAAACACTTTAAAAGTTTACATAGTAGGCGTCTGTCGCTTGCAGTCACATTTATGCTGTGGCTTATTTGACAGCGGCCTTGCATTCTGCAAATGAACAAGAACAATTAATTTTCATTTCACTTATTGTGAATATGTAAATATGCATACTTACGGTAGGAAACGTTGAATTTAGATGTACTTTAGCATTATGTATGTTTTTTGGCTCAAGACTTCTGTTCTTCAATGAGAGGACATTATAACGAATATTAGAAAAAGTATTAGGTACCTAATAATTTATTTAACATTAAATAATATCATTTATTACATGCTCAAAGATAAACCTTAAAATAGATATCTAGAAATAATACACAATTAGTGTAGGAACTATGGTAGAAAAAAAAACAATTCTTTAATATCATTATCGAACGAAACAAATAAATAAATTTTATAGGTAATTATAGTATGTAAATGTTCAAACTGCCCTCCATGGGCTCCAACACATGCTTGCAGCTTTCTAATAAAATCTGTCTTCTAATAAAATCTGATTATAGTAAATACATCAGGATCGTTTCTAATAGCATTAAACGCTTCTACTATTCGCTGACGAAGTTCTTCTTCTGAATTAACAGAACTGCTATAAACGATAGATTTAGTATGTCCCCATGAATAAAAATCAGTCGCATTTAAATCTGGTGAGCGAGACGGCCAGTTTATTGGTGCATCATTCCCTTGTCCAATCCATCGACTGCGAAAGACTATGTTTAAATGTCGTCGTACTTGATGACTAAAATGGTCAGGTGCTCCGTCATGAAGGTACCATAGACGCTGCCGTAATGCAATTGGAACATCTTGCATTAACTCAAAAATATGGGTTTGCAAAAAATTTAGGTAATCTCTGGCACCAAGTCTTCTTGGTAGAAAAAAGGTTCCAACAAATGGTCGCTTACAATCCCATCACATACGTTGACTGAGAAGGTCTGTTGATGGTGACTTTCAATTATGGGATGTGGATTTTCATCTGACCATTGATGCATTTTGTGCAAATTAAAGGGGGTGTGAAGCAAAAAAACAACATGTACTGAAAATGTACAGACAAAAATCTAAGAATAACAGTGAAAATCCCAGTGTAACATCCCAAGAATAATAGTGAAAATCTCTGACTAGACGAAGTCCCCGTGACGTCACGATATCAGTGCATAATGCTTTTAAACGCTGTATCTCACGAACGGTTCATCGTAGAGCAACGAGGTTTGAATTTTGATTCTTAGATTTCTTCACACTAAAACTTTAATTTTTGGTTGACACCCCCTTTTAGTATGCCATCTCGTGTAAAAGTTGTAAAAGTACTCGCCACACCAACATTCTACTAACTTCCAACTGGTTAGCAATTCTTCGGACACTTTCTCTGGGATTCTGTTCAACAGCTTTCAATATTTGACCATCAAGTTCAAGATTTCGTGCTGAAATTGTGCTACTGCCAACATAACGAGGCACAACACTTCCAGTTTCACAAAGTCGTGCGTGAACCTGTATAAACATTCGAACCGACGCCGACGGTCTGCGTCTTTCGGGATATCTTTCAACGTACATTCGTTGAGCTGCTCTTGCATTACCGCTACAAAAACCATAAATAAAATGCATATCTGCATATTCACGGTGAGTGAAATGAAAATTATTCATTTTTATTCTCTGATAATGACACAGTATGAATATCACCGTACGGGGATGAGGCCGTTGTCAAATAAGCCATAGCATAAATATCACTGCAAGTGACAGAGGCCTACTATGTAAACTTTTAAAGTGTTTGTCTCGGGGTCAAACAATGAGAGGACCTCTTTTAACTTTTTTTACGGGAAAACTACACGTTTCTCGAAAAAATATCTAGAAAAAAAAGTTTCAAAATCGAATTGTCTTTATAAAAATAAATGAGCGACAAATAGTGTAATAACCAGAATTTTTTTCCTCCCAAAAATATGTACGGGTGTTCGAAAAATACCCTTTACGTTTTCTGGATTTTATTCATATCATCACCAAATGAGGGCATTGTTTGCCCAACTTTATTCACAAAATTTCGTCTTCCTATCTGGGCACACAAAAAAAATTAGAAATTAATATTTTCCGTCTGGGGGATACCTAAAGAGGGTCATAACTCCAAAGGGAAGCATTTGCGGGGGTATGTTTATAAAAACTTTTAATATTATTTTTATATGTACTATCACCTCCTAAAGTTTGTGACATACTTTCCGGTACACCCTGTATAGATAGTGATAAAGAACTGCATATGATGTGTCGCAAAAGTGGACGAAAGCTCAACGACCTCTCAAAGTGTTTTTGCCTCGTGAGTCTGCATGGTTAGACATGAAAATAACTTTCTCTGTAAGTAGTAAACCAGGCACATCAAAATCCACCACCGGTACTGGAAGACCGACAAAAGAATTTAAAGATTTAACACCGTCCTCAAAAAAGCGAAAAATGAAGCCCTTGGTAGACAGTTATTCTAAAGAGGACTTGACTTTTGCGGCCCAACACACATTGTATTTTTCTGAACAGAGGGATGCGACAAATATATTTAGAGAGGTGACTGAAACATCCCCTAAAAGAGCAACAAAAATTAAAAAAAGTTTAGAAGTCTCCCACTAAAGAACCTGTGAAGTACTCGCTAGAAGAAGCCAGCATTATTTGTTGATGGGCGATTCACAAAACATTCATATAATTTAATGCGTTTCGGAGCCAAAAATCATAATGCAAACATATATCCCACATATGACATAATAGTTAAAGCAAAAAAAGACTGTTATCCGCCTATAGAAACAGTAACAATAAATGAAATATCAGCTGAAGTGACGTTGCAAGGCATTGTGAACCACAGTATTACCCTATTAGTACTTTTTCAAAAAGTACTAATAGATAATGATGATATTTAACAGCTTGTTAGTGTCTTCCGATCCTTTTATAAGCTCTTTGTCAAAAACTAACAACCTTGTATGAACATATGGTACTAAAACTCTTGACAGTGGTGCGTGCCTTGTTAGCACAGCCTTTTGTGTATAAGGAATACTCTGATGAAAATGGCAATTCTTCGGACAGTGAACGTGAACAAATTTAATATAGTGCAATAATGAACTCTGATAACTATTTTTTCATTTATAATACGCAATTTATACACATTTACTTTAGTTGTGTTAGATATTTACTTTAGTATATACCATATTTACTTTAGTGTACCATAATATGTATTTTTACTACTTTTTTTCGATTTCTGACAGTCACCACACTGATGAGTTCCAGTATGTGTATCCTATATTTGGTGTATTATAGATTGATTCACTACGAAAATGCGTTATCCAGATCTCGGAGTGGGCCCGGACGATTTTTATAAAATTTTGTGTGCGGTGGTTTTGGTTTTAGTTTTTTGACTGGAGCACTTCCGGTTATAACGTAAATCGCCACCAATTGTCTTATATTAAATGTATATTATAGTCTTTTTTAATTCTGAACCCTGTATATTATAGTATTTTTTTAATTATACGATACAGTTTAGGGGTACTTTCCGGAGGAAGTACTGTACCTAACCTAAACAGTTTTTCAATTTTCAGAAATTTTCAATTTTATTTTGGAAAAATATCCATACCATATTGAAAAGCCTATAAAATTATTTCTTCATAATTCACAGAATTGATACTTAACACGTGTCATTTACTTATAATATGTATAAAGAATACACATTCATTGTGAAAAAAAAGGATGATGATGTAAAATTCAGGTATACAGTGCCATTCATAAAGTTTGGACAACACGGGAAAAATTTTTGTGTTTACGCGTAAGAAATTATTTTGGCCGTCAGTTGTTTGGGCATGTCTTTAAACTAAAATAGCGCCCATCAAACCTAATAAAAAGTTCATAATATACGAGTAACATACAAAAATTTGAAATCGACACAAGAGTAAATAAACTACTTTTATATTCAACCCTAGAGAAAAAATATTATAGAGAAAAGTTATTCCTTTAAAAAAAAACTAGCACCAATATGAAGTTTTAGTTCAATATGGTGAAAAAGCGGTTACTGACATTTTTCAACTTACCCTTGTACCACAATTCTAACGAAATCGCTCATTATATTTTCTGGAGACTCTTCTCCAAGAAAAATATTGTTATTGTTCAAAACAATGTAAATGAAAGAAATAAACGAATTTTTGTTGCAAACTTTATTTTATGTTCAATAATAATATAAAAAGTAAATAATTATGGTACACCTCGTAGAAAGCACACTTTTTGAGGCGATACTTTTGTAATAAGCTTTGAAAACCTTACCACATTATGTTTCTTAAAAGTACAGTGTAAGTTGAAAAAAATATCAGGAACGGCTTTGTCACCATATTGAACTAAAACTTCATATTGGTGCTAGTCTTTTTAAAAAGGAATAACTTTTCTTTACAATATTTCTCTCTAGGATTGAATATAAAAGCAGTTTACTCTTGGATCGGTTTCAAATTTTCGTACGTTACGTACGTTGTGGAATATTATGAACGTTTTACTAGGTTTGATGGGTGCTATTTTAATTCAAAGACATGCCCAAACAACTGACATTCAAAATAATTTCTTAAATTCAAACACAAAAATTTGTCCCATACGGTGCAATCTTTATGGATGGCACTGTATAAATATTAATCGACGAAGAACAAATTTTCAATGAAACAATTAGAAAATATGTAATTGTCAAATATATTGTACTGACGAGATCAGTAAGATCTAAATCCGGTTATACGATTTACGAGTAACGATGTTGCGGTTATCCGGTTATTTCTTCTTTCTCTTATCTGAGCTAGAGTTTTCTTTGAGTGATTCTAAGGTACTTTTCCTATTGTGGTCTTGGGGATGATTTTGTAATATATATAATATTTAAGATAATTAAGAACTTTTCAATGACGTGTAACGGAAAACATATAAATAACACAGGCACACAAAAAAAAGTTGTCTGTCCGAGAGGTGCCACATGTATATTTCCATGTATTTTTGGCCGCTGAACACGATCTCGCCGTCAGATTTGCTCTATATGGTCCCAGATTTTTCCTAACTTCAAAAAAAGCATAAAAAACCCGGAAAATTGACAAATGAGCATATATACGATGTAAAAAACTGTTGGTCGGTGAAAATCATGCCCAGAATTATATATTCTCATGTATTTTTGGCCGCTGAAGACGATCCCACAGCCAGATTGGCTCCATATGGTCACATATCTCTCAGTCTAACCTCAAAATGAAGAATGGGAGCCAATTTTTGTAGTGTTACCTTATATTCGTAATAAATCAGATCTGATAATTGAAGTAAAGTGTTTGTCAGTGTTTATTTAAAAAAAATAGCTCACGAAGCTACGCACGTGAGGCCATGGAACATTCTATGTCTTTATTATGATTGCCCCTTCAGGTTAGGCAAACCATATTTACCAAGCGTGACGTGACGCAAAACCCTGACGCAGATCGCAATATTTTCCAGGGGCAATCCCATAATAAAGACATAGAATGTCAAAAAGCATCAAAATCGCACAAAATCGAGAAAACAGCTTATTTAAACTATGTAATATCTGTTGATTGGTGAAAATCATAACCGGATATGTAAATTCCCATGTGTGTTTGTCCGCTGAATACGATGCCGCCGTCAAATTTGCTCCATATCGTCCCAGATTTTTCCTAACCTCAAAAAAAGCATCAAATCCAACAAAATCGACAAATCCGATTATATAAGCCATGTATGCATGTAATACCATGGGCCATCACGGCACAGAGCTTTCGTGACCGCACAGAGAGCATCCAAATCCTACAATCGCTGTCATATGAATATATTTGCATGTATTTTTGACCATTGACTAAAATCTTGTCAGCAGATTTGGAAATGTCACGAATGTTTACAAAAACAGTAAGAGTTAAGGATGTGCATGTTTCCGGGGATGAAAGGAAATGCCGCTACAAAAGACTTTCGAACTTTCTCCCGTTTCTAGTCCTTTGGAAATATCGTCCCTCAAATTGGTCGCACTGATCCTGAAAAACATCTTTCTTCCTTACAACTATGTTACAATTGAAAAATCCTTCTACCGTTTAACAGATTAGACGTTTTTCCAACTGATGGTTCGGTTTATTAATGTTTTGTTTTTCTACTAGTACTTCAATTTCTTTTCGACTGGATGTCTTTCTGGAAGTCAATCTGTGTAATGATTCGTACGAGTATATGTTTTGTGTGAATGTGGTATGTCCTGCTTCGTTAGAATGATGACACTGCCCTGAAAAGGGATGTGTGGAATGATTCGAGTGTTCGTCTATTAACGTAACGAAGCCAGGGTAGGCGCGCTGCCTTGCAGGGGGCTACTACAGCGTGAGGATGAAGCCGTAGGTGTCCGACGTACGAGATGATAATTTCCTCAAGGTCGGGAAGCCCTCATGCTTAGCCCTGGGGAGGCTGAGGGTTATCACTCCCAGGACGGTGGACTCACCTGCGATCGGGACAGGAACTCTAGTAGGCGGGTTTTCTTATAATCATCTTTCTTCTTTCTTCTGGGCTTCTTTCAATCCAATCAATCCAAATAATTGTATTCCTGTTCGATGTTTTCTGCTATGTGTGCGGAAAATTTGAGCTTCCAAAAAAATCGTCGTGCAATAACTGAAGCTCTAAAGGCAATTTATGATGGCGGACTACTGTTGGAATTTGAAAATGGACGATAGAGGGAAGGGTGTTAAACGGAAAAGAAATCCCATACGGCGTACTTTTGTGGATAAAAGGGTGAAATATCATAGGAAAAAATAGGACTAACAAAATATCCTCATCCCCGGAAACATGCACATCCTTAACTCTTACTGTTTTTGTAAACATTAGTGACATTTCCAAATCTGCTGACAAGATTTTGTGACAAGTCAGTGGCCAAAAATACATGCAAATATACACGGTGGAGACTTTAATTGGAATATATTCGCTAGCGGGGTGGTGAATGATTTTTCAAAGACTTCCCGAGACACGTCAACTTTTAAATGTATTTACCTACATTTTGCAAATAATATGAAAAATATAGCCCTTCAGGGGTGGCTGAAACCACCCTCGACATGATTTTTTTCAAATGCAACCCTATGGCTTGTGACCCCTCATTGTAAAGCTGGTGGAAAGAGGAATCCAACGCATGAAAGGGAAAAATATACAAAACCACACAACCAGTTGTGTAGGTTTCGCCCTTACATTATGCAACAGGGTTCCCCTCTTTCCTTTCCTGCGAGACTTCCAGGATTTTTGGTTTTTTTACCTTAAAAAAAAAAATCATGGTGTAGATCTGAACGCACTGATCAAATTTCGGTTCCAGATACTGACGACAATGTTTTAGTATGTTTGTAGGGTTGCATACATATAAAAAACGTAATTTTATAGTTTAATTTATTTTTACCACGCCCAACATTTAAGTACTCAAAGCCTTCCCCCCCCAAAGAACCGGTGCACAAGTCCAAACCAAAACCTCCCTTCATGTGTGTTGTTTAGTTTTGGAATGTAAACCTTCAAGGGTAGGCAAGATCTGTGACCATATGGATGACCAAATCTAGCTGGTGGAGAGGATCGTCCGAAACAACGAAACTTCGATTGAGTTGGCGCCCCACAAAAAACAAATCCATGTAATAATACTTCGTTGAATACAATTCTGGGTATGATTTTCAGGTTAAAACACACAGATGAATTTACATCGTTTATATGCAAACATCATTTGTCGATTTTCCGAGTTTTGTAAGCTTTTTGAAATGTAGGCTAAAAAATCTGGGACAATATGGAGCTGACCGAAAATTGATCGGGCGGTGATGCTCTCTGTGCGGGATCGTGTCCAGCTCTGCTACTCAAAAATACAATAGGAAATATACATGTGGACAACTCGCCGCCCCCTCGTCACCGATCAAAAATCTGGGACAGACAATTTTTGTTGCTGTTCTCAAGGGTAGGAAGTGTGACCATATGGAGCAAATCTAGCTGTGGGGTGTGGTCGGGGCAAGTAATTGATATTTACTGGTGTCTTATATGGTCGATTATCCATCAAATAAGCAGAATGTCTGACCAGACTTTTTTGTAGCTGGCCAGTTGATTTTTTTCAGTGCCATGATGACATAATACACAAACATCATAGCCAATAACGCAAAAACATCAAACATCTGATAAATACTCCATTTATTCCCAAATAGCAAGAAAGGATATGTACATATTAATATCAAAAAAATCAGAAAAAAAAACAGTGATATTTAAATTACAAGTTTGTTCCATGTCATGTCCAACAAAAAACATATGTTCATGTCATCTCAAAAACGCTTCGTTCATCTGTTTTTTGCTCTGACAGCATATTACAAAAATATTTAAAGCGAAATTTTCCAACAAAGCGAGATAATACATAGGTTAATAAATATAAAATCAATAACACCAAGAAGGTACGTACCCCCAGAAATTGAGTTTCAACTGTATGAATGGATAACCGACTCTAAATAAAATGCCTATAACACAATAAATATTTAAGTGTCCTTAAATGTGTCCTGCTAAACAAGGACAAAAAGAGTAAAATCACACTGGAAAGTTTAGTAGAAATAGGGTCGACACAATAACTAACTTTTACATAGAGTAGAGTTAATTAACTCAGTTCAACTTTAATTAGTCCTGATGATGCCGATGTGGCTGGTGAAACGTGTATCGAGGTACTGAGGTGTTTAAGTGTGATAGAGGGTGTACTTTGTTTTTTTTTTACCCTATATATTTATTCATATAGGCATATTTTTCGAATATTCCTGATAAACTTCAAATGTCAGCTATATAGTACGCAAATATAATTTTTTGTTTGTAAGTTAATGAACCCAATACATCCGCAGAACCAAGAGTTATTTTCATTATCTCGCTGGTAACTGTTTATTTACAATGTTCGGGTGGCCTTAAAATGTATTTTTATCCTTCTATAAATCAAATAAAATACTAATAAAAGTCATAGTACGACCACGTTTTCAAATAAGAGAAACTCGCTGCAATTAAATCCAGAGAAACTTGGAGATTTTCACAACGTCCGTTCAATAAACTGTTATCTAGCTTCGAATAAATTCTCGTCTACGCCGCTTCATTGTCATTAATAAGGAGCGCGGCGATTTGGCACAGAATAGTGAAAACAAAAGAAAAAAAACAATTCCCATCGTATTCTGAGCAGTGATAACATAACCCCTATGAAGATTACGTACATTTTCCACGAACTAATAGCAGCCGAACAAGGCGTTAGAGATAAGTGTGATACAGTGATTTGCCACAGTTTTTCCTTTATCTGAATTGTAAGGGAAGTGTGAGGTATAGAAACTAGGGATAATAACTGTTTATCATACAATACCTTCAGTTTAAATCCACACAATTCACAACCAAACTTATAAAAAAATCTCAATCTCTAAAACGTGTTATCTTTATTTAACACTTATAACAGCTCTGGAAATGGTATTGGAAATTCCAAGAATTTTATCATATCCTGTAACTACTACGCGGCGCGGCGCATAGAAAATGTGGTGTAGGTGTAAATGCAGTGACATAGGTAAAATACACTGTTGCGCTTTCAGTGAGAGTGCACCTATGATCGTCACATTCAGTTACATTTTTATATCAAATATTAGTTCGAGTTGAACATAGTAAATTTCTATGCCTCGCTCTTTTTACGCTTCAGGTGGAGGTAACATTAAAATCTCAAATGGGAACCACCATTTTTTATTGCAGATTTGAATTCTCCACAAAAAAAGGAAACATAGGCCTGATTTTGAATGAACATATTTTTTTTCATAGACGGCGCTACAATTAACAAGAATCAAAGAGAGGTACGAACGTCAGGGAAACGATCCAAAATATAAAAATACGTCGATATTTATAGAAAATCTACCAAATGTTACCAAAATGGCCACCCCCTCCCCCCTACATTATGCGCATGGGGTGGGGGTAACTTTATAATCTGAAATAATAACCCACATTTCTTACTGAAGATTTGATTTCTCCATAAAAGGTTTGATCTAAGATTGTTAATTGTTTTCATAGATGGCGCTACAATCGATCAAAATCGAATAAATGGAAACCAGATTTATTGCAGAATAGATTTTACGTGCAGGTTTTAATTGAAACGATTTTTTTGGGTCTCGATAGATGATTACAACCTAAAATTTTTCATGTAGAATCTGAATCTGCAATGAAAGGGGTTCCTATTTGAGATTTGAAAGTTACTCCCCACCACTACCCCAGGGGTTGGGAAAGGGAGTCGACTTTGGTATCATTATATAGCTTTTTTTAGAAATATTGACCACGTACTGTTTAATTTCCAATCCAAAGTGTATTTCGAAATATTCTACCATTTCCATGTTTGTATCTTTCTTCGATTTTTATCGATTGTAACGATATCTGTGAAAAAATGACATAAATACCAAGAGAAACCAGTGTAATTTTTTTTATGGAGAATCGAAATCTGCAACAAACAATGGGATTTCCCATTTAACATTTTAAAGTTACCCCCGCCGACCCGCAGTGGGTAAAAATATTGAAAATACGATCTCCGATATACCAGGAATAATTGCTAAATTAGGATGTTATAAATAGGATCCATCGTGCATAAATTTTCTAAGATGATCAACCTTCCAAATGTCAATGGTAAACAAACATTAATTTGCTCAACAAATGGGACTAGAAATATCAATTTAAGTACAGGAGCAGAATTGGAACCTTCGGCGTAGAAACTTGAACACTTTTCACCACTTAACGCCGAAAAACTATTTTGTACTCGAAGCGCGTTTCGCCAACCATATTGGCATCATCTGGAGATTAATTAAAACTGGCATAATTAAAAATGTCTCTTAAAACTTAGAACTTAACTGTCTATTAAAACTTTTTCCTGTGATTTTAGTCCATCCAGGACTGACATTCGTCATGTTTGTGCAGATGTTCCTACCCTTCGTGATCTCTGAAATTCGATTATATTTTGCCCTATATTATTATTGAGTGATCGAGGACCTTGCCCAGTACAGCCTTATTTCCTCATTTTTATGTCATTCTCTCCGCAGGTAGCTACCGTTGGTTTACATTTACCTACTAAAATCTTACAGGCGTTAAAGGGCCATAAAATTAATAAATTGCAATAACTATAGTAGACTGCAATGTAAAATATCAATAGTATAAAGAATTATAACATGTCATAAATTTCAGTCGGAATGGCACACTCACGTACTTGTTGTAATAAGAAAAAGGTATATCGGTAGTTCGGGTTCAACCCTCTGCAAGAGAACGTACGGCAAGCCTTGCACTGGAATCCTACTTCGGGGGGAACGTAGAACTCAACCCCAGTCTTCGACTGTTCGAACCAAGCACTCGAAACGTGGCACAGTAGATCCAACCTATGGAGCTTGTCACTACCAAGAATCCGTACCAAGGAACCCGTACCAAGGACCCTCACTCTAAGGACACGGCACTTCTCCACAAACACCCAGTACAGCAATATCAATAGGTGACACGTCCAGGGGGGGGGGGGCAACGTTCTCACTGTAGAATAGCCGAAAACCCGTTTTTTTTTTAAATTTAAAATATTCTTTTGGAATAGTTCACAAAAGTTGCGTTATGTTATCCCGATAAAAATGTATATTAACAGTTTTTAGGTTATAATGCGTCTTCTGCCCCCTACTGTACCTCAAAATTTCCAAAAAATTTGAAAATCAAAATTTCGAATTTCGATTTGGAATTGTGTATAAAAGTTGCCATTTGTTATTCCAACCAAAATGTTTATTAACAATTTTTTGATTTCATTACATTTTCTGCTCCCTACCAGACCTTGAAGGTAAGATAACCTTGTGATTTTCTAGATTATAAAATTATTTTTGAAGTGGGTATTGAGTTCAGTCTTTTACTTTTATATGTTCGCTTTTAACGGCACATTATGAAAAGTTAAATTTCATATTCTATGTGTTACTAATTACTAGCCTGAATGCCGTCCTGTCCATATGTCACCTAATCACCGGTGCCGGTTGGGCGTCAGACGCGGGAGTATATTCAAGAAATAGAATTACGGATTTGATTAAGTATCAACCTATCACAGCACTTTACTTTGACGGCCGAAAAGGATAAAATTAACTACTGACGAGATAGATGGCAGGTCTCATAGAAGAACAATAGTTGAAGAACATATCTCTTTGGTGCAAGAACCAGGTTCCGTTTTTTCTAGGTCATACAATACCCTCTTCAGGATTAGCCAAAACCCTATTTCAAAGTATGGTTGACTTTTTCCAAGAAAATAACTATGATTGGTCAGGTTTACTTGCAGTGGGTTGTGATGGCACAGTAGTCAACACAGGGTCAAAAAAACGGAGTTATAACTTTACTCGAATCCAAATTAGGACGTCCTTTACAGCGATTCATCTGCCAACTTCATACCAACGAACTACCCTTAAGACATCTCTTCCAGCATCTTGATGGCCAAACAACCAGTCCTCGTGCGTGGTTGACTGGGTAAGCTTATAGTTGGATGTGAAAATTTGCCAGTTATTCAGTATAAAGTTATTGACTGTAAATTACCCGACGTCAATGTAGTGACTTAAGTACTGATCAAAGATACCTTTACAACATTTGCCTTGCCATATCTTCTGGCCAATGTCCTGCACATTTGGCGAACCAGAATCCAGGAAAATTGAGCCATTCACGGTGGCTTACGTTGGCAAACCGCCTATTGCGTCTGTACATTTCCACTGAGGAACCCAGTTCATATTTAAAAGAATTAACAACTTTCATTGTGAAAGTTTATGCTCCGATGTGGTTTTTAATTAAATTGAAAACATCTTGTACAAATGGGGCAAAACATGTTTGGCAAATCATTAATCTGAGTAGATATTTAAGAGCAATTATTGAGCCAGTTATTCAGCGCAATGCATTTTTCTCACACCCGGAAAACCTGTTAATATGTATGTTAAGTGACTCTCGCCCCACATCAGATAACTTGCCATGCGACGTATTTCAAATGCCAAGAAAATGGAAAATTCAGAAATAATTCGTCCTTTTATAACACCGAGACTCAGTTTTGAGGCAGATGACTATACCAATTTAATAGACTGGCAAAATAATGACATCACTCCTTGCAGCATTTAGAACTAGATGATTTACAAAATATAATAAAAGAAACCCCCAATAAAGTGATTGAGATTACATCTTACCCTTGCCACACTGAAGCAGTGGAAAAATGTATAAAATTAGTAAGAGAGGCTTGGTTATTAGTTGTTGGTTTTAAAAAACGTGAGGGATTTATCAAAGTAAGATTAGATTCTCGTAAATTAATGCCACAATTTGAGAGTATAAAGGACTTTTTACAATAAACAACGGTTTTTAAAAATACATTTCATGGGCGTGTTTTCTGTTTGTTTATGTTAGAGTAAAATGTAAAATAATAAGATAATTTGTTAATAAACATGGTTCAATCGAATAATTTGAACACTACTTCAAATCAAAATTCCCAATATATTTTTTTTGCAAATTTTAAGTGCCGGTAGGGGGCAGAAGATGCATGATAATCAAAAAAATGTTAATAAACAATGTTAGGCAACTTTTAAGCACTATTCCGAATTAAAATTCGAAATTTTGATTTTCAAAATTTTTAGTTCCGCTAGGGGGCAGAAGATGCATGCTAATCAAAAAACTATTAATAAACATTTAGCTTGGGATAACAAAAGGCACCTTTTGTGCACTGTTCCATAACGAAATTTCAAAATTGAAATTTTCGGCCCACCCCTACTGTAGAATTCTGGTAACCTCAGAATTACGTTCACAACGTACCTACAAATAGTCCGATGTTGGAAGACAGTAATCCTCTAAAAAAATAATTCCACGAAATAAAACTTCAGCCACATGGTGGAGTATTCAAAAAAAAGAATATCGAAATGGCGTCCTTACCTGTAACTTATTTTATATCCTACAGAAATATAGATTGAAACTCGACTCAACCAAACGAAAACATATGCTTCAACACAGCCAAGATTCAATTAACGTGTGGAATTTTTACTATTTCGAATTTTTCCGAAGCAGAATAGAACTTCAATTTCAATTTGCAATCTTCAGCTGGTTCAACGCAGTGCAATTTTTGTGTGCCTGGTACAGCTTTACACTTTTCAAAACGACTTTCGAGAAATTTGTTTGCAGTTTCGTAGCATTTGTATAGTACAAGACGGATATGTTTGTTAATGACGAATTGCGATTTGCCCACTCGTACAGTTCACGAGGGGTGGAAATTTGTTCGTTTGAGGTCATTTGAAGACTAGCCCTACGTGCTAATCTTTTCAAAGCTCCTCCGGCACCGTCACCCGGCACTTTTCCGGGAGCTGTGGCTTGGAAGTGCCATATTGCAGAGCGATTGAAGTCTTTTTTGTGGTGATACACATTCGTAAAATGTTTAATGTTTTTTAACTGCTATGAAGCTCCGTCAGAAAAAATATATATATTTGTCTAACGGTGCCAGAGGAGCTTTGAAAAGATTAGCACGCAGGGCTAGTCTTCAAATTACCTCAAACCAACAAATATCCACCCCTCGTGAACTGTACGAGTGGGAAAATCGCGATTCGTCATTGACAAACATATCCGTTTTGTACAGACATACAAATGACTACCAAACTGCAAACAAACTGCTCGAAAGTCGTTTTGAAAAGTGTAAAGCTGTACCAGGCACACAAAAATTGCACTGCGTTGAACCACCCGAAGATTGCAACTTAAAAGTGAAGTTCTATTCTTCTTCGGAATAATTCGAAATAGTATACATTTCAAAAAATGAGCAGGGAACCAAACGCAGAGAAAAAAATAATTGTTCATTAAATTTGCAAAATTCGTGCATAAACAATTGAAACTTTTTTTTCAAATACATGATAGGAAAGTACGGAAAAAATGCCAAAATACCTTTCGATCACATTTTTTTCGCCAAGTACTTACCGAATTGCAAGTGTTTGAAAATCGATGAATTTTTCAGAGGTTCAAATTTTGAAAAATCGTAAATCCAAAATTAGCAAAACCCCGAAACACGTATCTATTTTTTTAGCTTTTAGAACAAGAAAAAAATAATTCGAGCAAAAACAAATTTTGATTGTAAATATAATAGAGCAGCCTTCAACGCAGTGCGTTGACTTCATTATTTATGATAATAAGAACATGACCACGTATCATTTAAATAAGACAGGTGAAAATATACAGCCTTGTTTTATAAATGATGTCACTTGTTAGTTTGAAGTATTTTCCATATTCTTCGTTATAGGAGTAGATTACATTGCAATTAAAACTTTAATGGTAAGATTTTTTTAAATTATTCTTTCGGGCACGGTTTTCAGTTTTAGTATTCACCATATGACAGCAAATCTGATACTATTAAAGACGCACTCTAAATCGACAGAGACTAGGTATAATGACGTTCTCCAACTCTATTGACTGATCTAATATAGCCTCAATATTATTATGGTCAACGCAAGCGCACCTTTGTCGGAAGCATTCTTGCTTAGGTCAAAATATTAGTTCAACTACACACATACGTCAGTAGTTTTTGAGATTTGTCAGATACAGCATTTTATTACACCAGATATCAATATCATTATACCATGTCAATTTTTGTATTGCTTGATATCGCTTTTTTGGATATTTATTTAATCTTTACGTTTATTTATAAGTTACAGGTTTGTGTCAATATTGATGCATTTTTACATAACCCATCTCTTATATATCTCAATATATTCATTTGAAATGAATACATCTCATGTATTAATTTATTGTTTTAGAAAAAAATATTCGTTTGTATCCTACCTTGAATATGTATTGTATGATGACGAAAGATGCCTAATCTTTCGTTCGGTCATTAAACACATTTTAATTTTAGAATTTAATTAGTACCTCTTCCTGTCCAAACTTTCAAGAAAAAGTTAAGAAAAAAAAACGACGTTTCGAAATATTTTTCAAATGTAGCTACCTCATTTAGTGAAAAATTATTTTTTTTAATCTGAGCAAAAAACCAGTACAGAACCTCAAACTATTTTTTTAACTGTTTGTTTGTCAGAAGCTTCATCGATTACATGATTATATTGAATTTAAGAAAAATACCTTATCACCCCGCCATCTCGAAAACAAATGCAACTTGTGATATATAATTTAAAAGAGAATTCTGAAGTTCTAGCCCACAGTACGTGAGCCTTTTTGTGGAATGATTAATAACGGGCTGATTTTTCGTAAGTAGCTTGAATTTGACGAGACGCCCACAGCCTGTCAATGACAATTCTCAACAGTGGCATTTTACGAAGAAAAAAAACGTGTTAACCGCATTATAATATAAGTTTGATTAATAACATTACCTTCCTAGTTGAATTCGAAGATATTCATACAAAATACTCGGAAAAACGTTTGTCCTACAAATTTGACAGTTTTGCGGAAGGGTCATACACTATCAACATCTTAAAATGAGCAGGTCATAAAAATTACTAATAACCGACTGAATTTTTTACTGCTGATTACTTAAATAATTGTGTAATGCAATGGTAATATCGTCCTACAAATCCATTGGCACAATTCTTTAGTCCTACGCTCAAAAATTGTCGAGTTCATGAGGACATTTATTTGATTGATAACTGTAGGACAATGATAGCAAATGAAAGTTTAGTACGTTAGTTACCGAATTACAACATTGCCCTACACGAAAAGAAGCATGTGTTGCTAGTCCAACAAAAATAATAAAAAACTACATTATTAGGTACATAGGGGGGGCATACCAATTAGAACTTAGAAAAAATCTGTGTGTGTTTTGTTTTTTCATAAAATGGTTATATACCATTCTAAGAATATTCCTGTAAAATTTTAGAATGAGAAACTCGTTCCAGGGTTATGGTACCTTTTACGACGAGCGCGAGTTAGGGTCGGCGCTGAAAGTATACAAAAAATCTGAGCGTTCGGAGGGAGCGCTCTCGCTTTTTCTTTCTGTTCCCCCACTTTCTAGCTATTGGAAGACCTTGAAAGCTGGCAACATTGGGATGTTTTGAAAATATTGTGTGAATGCGAAAACTTAAGTCCATGCTTTCTTATAATTTATTCCAATTTTCTGTTCTACAAACTTTAAATGTATTTTCCCACAACTTGTGTTTTTCAACTTGCGTAGAAAACTAAGCAAAAACTATCCAACCGATCTTGCTGAAATTTTGCACACACATTCCTTATGTAATTCGGAAGTGTATATAACTGTATATACCTAATTGATTAAAAAATTGTTTTAAAAAAGTATTTATTTATAACTAAAAAATATATAAAATATATAAATTTAAAAAAAAAAACTTAAAAAATTTAATTTTTCATAATTTATTTATTAAACAGGCATAATTTCAATATAATTTAGGTAGATACATATTCTATAAAATAATGTTTACTTTAAGAATAAACTTTATTTTTACGTTTCAGATCAAAATTGCGGCCGTCGTTTTCGATGCAGATTTCGAAAGGGGTTTCACGTATCGCTCTGTATATCCGCCATGTTGAAAAAAATTATAAACAAATGAATTTTTCATCATTATTTGCCAATTTTTTGTAGAACGGGGAGTACAGTTGTGTTCTACACTTCAATATCAATAGAAAAAAAATAAAAATGAGGTTGTTATTAATCAAACAAATGTCCGCATGAACTCGACAACTTTCGAGCGTAGGACTAAGGAATTATGCCAATGGATTTGTAGGACGATATTACCATTGCCTTACACAATTATTTAGTAAGCAGCAGTAAAAAATTCAGTCGGTTATTGGTCATTTTTATGACCTGCTAATTTTAACATGTTGATAGTGGAGGACCCTTCCGCAAAACTGTCAAATTTGTAGGACAAACGTGTTTCCGAGTATTTTATATGAATATCTACGAATTCAACTAGGAAACTAATTGTTATTAATCAAACTTATATTATCATGTGGTTGACACGTTTTCCACTTTAACACTTCGTAAAATGCCGCTGTTGAGAATTGTCATTGACAGGTTGTGGACGTCTCATCAAACTGAAGCTACTTACAAAAAATCAGCCCGTTATTAATCATTCCAAAAAAAGGGTCACGTACTGTGGGTTATTCTATCCAACTGTGTAAAAAAAAATACAGGGTTCCGTTAAAATCTCTTGATTTGGGTCCATTTCCAGACACCGGAATTGATATTCAATTGTTTTTTTTTTATGAAAAATGTGTCTTAATAACTAACCCCGTCCACCAGGTTTCCAAATTTTTAGCTTTAAAGACAACTGAAAGACGCCTTGTATAACAATTTCGTTGTCACCCGTTAGTACAGCATCGCTGAAAAACATTTAAATTTAAGCAAAACGTTGAGAATCGACCTCTGCAATGTGATATTGATTGAACTGTAAGGACTATCTAAAGGTTTCAGTTTAAAAGAAATTATAATGAAATAATGCTAAGATGTCTATTAGGATGCTACAAATACTGTCGAGATGCTATTCACAGATATCAGAAGAGCTATTTAAAAAAATAGTTCTAGTAATATCTGAGTTAATTTTAAAATATGGGCAATTACAGAGTTCACACCTTAATGAAAGAATATTCAGTAAGTTAAGTTAAATTAACCATGTCAAGAACTATCCATGAAGATCATTCAGAATAAAATACAGAACGATCACCACTGTCCCCTTTCGATTTCTTCATCAGGGCAGGTAAACAGACACGACTAGCTAGAACGCCTAGAATACAGTTCTTCTAATAATGCAAAAATATCCTTAAATGTAAATTAAGAATACATTAGTGGCATAACGAAATATATAAATTACACGTCTTTATTAATTTACCGAGTGTCTACAAAGATATAAAAGTTACTGAGTGTGCCCTACACTCAGTAACTTTTGAACAATGGTAGGTAGAGGTGATATGTGCTTCGGGAAATAGCCCGAAATGGCATCTCAATTAGATCTGAGAAATGAATATGAACTTTGGATATCTAAATGGGACACCGTGTATATGTTTCTATAATTTTAATTTACCATCATTCTGAGTAAGAAGGCAACAAAAGAATCAATTTTTATTATAACATTTTCTCATAGTTTCATTTTTTTTCTATCTAGAATGCTGTGAAAGGACTAAAAAAATATTAGGTTAGGGTATGTTAGATTAGATTATGTTAGGTTAGATTAGGTTAGGTTAGGAAATTTTCTCGTAGTTTCATTTTTTCAATCTAGAATGCTATGAAAGGATTAAAAAAAGTTAGATAAAGCATTTTAATCAGAAAAATGTTAAACGATTTTCATTAAAACTAAAACTAGGAGCAACATTTAACTTTGTTAAATGTTGTTGTTGTTTTGACTAAAAGTCGTTTAACTCGTATGTATGCATGTTTTTTAATGGTACCAGATTTGCTAGGGCTCCAATTTTAAATAAATTATATTTTTCGAGCCTAAACCTTAAGAATACTGAGATTTCTAAATTACAGAACATTGATTTCAGTTTCGTCATTTTCAGTAAATGCTCTTTGAGGATGTTGGCAACAAAGGCCTTTAACTTTCGTGTTATTAAAAAAACAGTTGATAAAAAAAAATATATATATATTGGCTGGTTTTATCCGAAACAATTTTCAAAAAATTCTCCAGAAATTTAAGAAAAAAATAAAACATACTTAATGTGAAATTGCATATTTCTCCTAATAATACAGTTTTGAAGACGACGATTTTTAATATTTTTCTAATGAAATTAGATAGTTTTGAAATTTGATATTCCAAATGTTCTAAAATTAAAAATAAAAAAGAAATTTTGAGAAAAAAATCTAATTAAAACGGATTATGTTGATGCCTTCTTACGCGCAATGACTTGAAATATTTATACCGACTATATTAGAATTAGAAACAAGTACATAGGGTGTTTCATTTAAAAATTCAAAGTTCTCCTTTAGAAGAATAAACGGAGAAAGAACTCCTACTCACTGTCTTACAGACTGCTAAGATCAAGGGAAGCTATTTTTATACATATTAATACGTATACACCTTAAGATACTCGTACATACACTGCTCCAGTAATTTAACGCACGACATCTTACTTCTGAGAAAATGATCAGCTGAAGCAAACCGGAAAGTATTACTATTAAGAATCAGACTAGTGTATCATGCTTATTATGTGACAAAATTATAGTATGTACATGAATAAATACATACTATGAATACAGTATATAATAAAGTACACTATGTATAAATATATGTAAAATTGATGTAAATTGTGATTGTATAAAGCGCATAGCTAGAAAAGGTTTTAAACGCTTTTTCTCAAAAACAACATTTTTTGAACTGGTAGCAATGATATGTCAAAAACTCAATACTGAAATTTTGCACGCATCTTCAACACATTCATGGCTACCGTCTGCATTAAAATAACGTTAATTGAAGTGTTAAAAACATCGAACTTGTATTCAAAAAGTTGCCACAGTAAAATATTTGTATTTTTCTATAGTTCAGAAGATAGTCACATTTACATATTTTATGATTAAAAAAATGTTCCAGAGAACTACAAACGCTGGAGTCGTGGTCACCATAAAACAAGTTTCCATTGAAACCAGAATGCATGTAGCGCTGTGAGTTGTAAATATTTTTCAATAAAAAAAATGTTGAGACGTACTTGAAATATGAAGTTATATATTAGAAAAAACGAAACACCGACACGCTTTTCTGCAAGAAATTTGGCAAAAAAAGCCTCAAAATCGAGCCAATCGTTCATTCTTTTTTAAATTCATTTTCTTGCTTTGGTACTTTTTATATGACTCATAAAATGTCATCTATCCGGAAAAGTCAATTTCTCTAACTGACTGCACTTTTATGCTCACTGTGGAGCATATAAGCAGACATACCTAATACGTGAAAGTGAAGTCAGTGGAACATGCCACTGTTATTCTCTTTGTTAACGCTACTTCATAAAAGTAGATACGTAGATATACGGATGAATAGGAACAAAAGGCTGGAACATTTTCATAACTCACATTTATTTAAGGAAAAGTAAACACGGGAATGAATAAACTTAGAATAGGTATCATTTTATTTATCTAATATACCGGGTAGAAAATTTGACGTCTTCAAACTGCAAAAGCGTTTCTACGCATAATATGCTTGTCCACTAAATGGTTTTGGAATATGTCCGTGTTGTATGTATTGTTCGTCAATTCAAACTATGCAACATCCACTACACCTATACATATATCATACGATGCTAAGGTATGTTGTCAGCTATAGGCATATTAAGGCGTGGTTTATAGTATTATTCGGAATCTTTCGGATGTTAATGTTATTATCTCAAAGTGAACGATATTTCTAGGTGTATACCGGATGATTGAAAAATGTCGATGTATTATTTTTAAAAACAACATGATCCTGAGGATGAGCCACCCGCTATAGATATTTCAAAAATCGCCCGGTATAGTTTTTAACAAACAACTAAGTAATTTACTATAAATAAAAAAAAAACAGCCAAAACAATACCTGCTTCCACAATTAAATTTCCACACTGTTCTGGACTAAATCTCAAAAAGTCATTGTACAGATCGAGTCGTGTCGGGTGAGGGAAATAGGGTCACCGCTACATATATACATAAATATGTATATATCAATCCTTTATCTAAGTCTACAGATACTGGCATCCGTTTTATTAATGTTTAAACACAAAAAAATCTATACTTTTGGATTAGTGCCAATAAAATAAATATTATTTATTCTAATTATAGAGAACGATATTGTTCTGAAAATAAAATAAAAAATTGTAATCATCCAAAAAATTTTAATAACATGAGTTTTAATAATAGAAATAATAAAATAAAAATTATTTAACTATATTTAATTAATACAAACTTCAACTTAGCTTGGCTGAATTACTGTTTTGTTAAAGTGCTAACAATTATTTTGATTGCTTTTGTTATTACAAATACCTATTATATACCTTTATTTTTTAATATTATTTTCAATTAATACATAAATTAATGAAAAATAAGCCGTTTGAAACATTCAAAAGTTGGTCTACTCCCTACCGCTTATGAAGGAAAATATGACCATGTCCATGTTTTTGAATGACACCCCTGATTTTGGTCAAAAGATTCTAAAAGAAGACCATTCTCGCCCTAAAATCGTATTTAAACTAATATGTTGGAAAGGAAAATTTCCGAGATCTTTGACTTCATTTATTGATTTCATTTGACTTAAAGTCGTCATACAAGCCATTAAACAAATTCCAGAATTTTCAACGAATTTCATCAGACTCAATTATTAATCTTTTTTCTAGATGTACATTGACCAAAATTTAATAAATTTGACATACACAAATAATTTATTTAGACTTACTTTATAATTAATTATTTATTAGTTGTTTTTATGGTTTATTGTTGGTGCTTTTATTTTATGCATATCTTCTTGCAATAAAGATTATTTGCAGAAAAATTTGTTTGCATAAATTAGTTGGAAAAAATTAGCTTGCACTTTTAAACATTAGCCGAGGATGTTAATATCCCGAAAATAAGAGAAAATTACGTAATATCTAGAAAGGCTATTTATTGAAAATGTGTCTTTTTCAAAAACAAAATAGTTCCGTCGGCGTCAATACATTTTTTGTAAAAACTTTTCCAAAAGACATACCTATCAAATTTATCTCACACTTAATGAGAATGATGCGAATTTTTATCATATATGTATAAATAACAACATTCAGGTTTCAAAATAACGTGGTTTTGGACTTCATGGTTAAAAATAAGCTAATAGCACGAGCTTATGATATATCCGCCAGTTTCCCCAATGACATAAGACCCACATATGTACACTTGTATGCATATTCCTAATATTTGTAGTGTGTGTTATGAACGCAGAGCATAGGCAAAGATAACAGCGGACGCATTGTATGTATTATTAGCGAATACCTACGAATCGACATATCTGCCTGCCAATCGGCATCTGGCATATTTACAACTCCAGGCAGAAGCACATGTTCCTGCGGTGGAGACGTGGAGAGTGGAGACCGCAAATCGAGATTCAAGATTATTTCTATAGCCTCGTCAGCCAGACTGTTGTCCCAAATTATTTGAAATGAACGTACAACATTAAATAACCAATAAGCAAGTACTCTCATCTCATGAAAATAGTTATATTCTATATATTTTTTTTAATCTTTTACATATATTTTAAACAGTTTTATAATCAGTTTTGGTGATTGATAGGTAACGTACATAAATCCGTATTTATAAAATCACATACATATAATGTTTTTGTTGTATTTAATTTTCAATTAGGAAATTATCGTATTTCTTGCTAAATCTACGGTTTTTCTGCATAATACGCAGCAGCGAATTGGCAGCCATATTTTTGACAATAATAATTGTTTTTTAGAGCATCATATCTACTGCAAATAAAGTTTACTGATACTTTTATAAATACTGTTGTATTTTAATAATAATGTAAAATATGTATGTAAATAACTACATACCGTGTGTGCCCGGATTGGGTACCACATCCTTGCCTAAACTCTTAAACTTTGTTATTGTTCATTTAACGAAAAATATAAAAAAAAACATTATTGACAAAAAAATTTGGTTTACCCTGAGATGCCACGGGCAGTAGTCAAACTTCTATAAAACGTAAAGGATGTTCGATCAATTGTAAAAATTTAAATACTGCAAATAATTGGAAAACACTGTGGGGAAAAAAGTCTGGAAACACCTAGGAATTCCGCGAAATTGGTTAAAAACGAAAAATCAAGGTGTCCAATGATAACTTTCAACAAGGAGTCCAATGGTGATCTTGGATTTGACCTTGAATCTCAATATCAAAGTCATTTGAAGGTCAACTTTGTTTTTTGTAATGGCAACTCTCGTTTTTGATGCCACAATCGAAAGGAGCAGGAAATTTCACGTTCAGATATGTTTTCAGATCTGAGTTCAAGGTGATCTCTATGGGTTGGACAGAGGTCAAGCTACTGTAATATGGAACCTAGTAGGAATTCCGTGAAATTGGTTAAAAACGAAAAAATCAAGGTGTCCAATGATAACGTTCAACAAGGAGTCCAATGGTGATCTTGTATTTGACCTTGAACCTCAATATCAAGGTCATTTGAAAGTCAACTTTGTTTTTTTGTAATGGCAACCCACATTTTTGATGCCACAATCGGATGGAGCAGGAAATTTCACGTTCAGATATGTATTCAGATCTGAGTTCAAGGTGACCTCTATGGGTTGGACAGAGGTCAAACTACAGTAGCATAGGACAAACTACAAGTAATAGGACATCAAGGTCACCTTGAACTCAGATCTGAATACAAATCTGAACGTGAAATTTCCCGCTTTTTTCGATTTTGGCATCGAAAATGTGGGTTGCCATTACAAAAAACAAAATTGACCTTCAAGTGACCTTGAAATTGGGGTTCACGGTCAAATCCAAGGTCACTATTGGACTCCTCGTTGAAAGTTACCATAGCGTATGACCTTGATTTTTCATTTTGTAAGCAAAAAATATCTGTCTGTCGGTCTGTCTGTTTACATGTCGGCCTATCTGTTTGTCTGTCTGCTTGTCGGCCTATCTGTCTGTCTGTTTGTCTGTCAGTATGTTTGTTAACCCTTCTGTATACATGATAACTCGAGAACTTAGCTTAATTGGTTGAGGTGTTAGGGGCTAAATGGGAATAATACACTTTTTCCTTGATTATTGGTAATTTGCAAACGATACAATACATGCACTTCAAATTTGAGGCATATATACAACTTAATGAAGTCTACAAGATTTTTAGCTTAATGGGTTGGGGAGTTAAAGGGGGTTGAAGAGGGTAAGATTTTAAAATAGATTAAACAAATATATTTGATATTCATTTTAGTAATTACAGAGTGAACGGAACTCTAAAATAATTCCTACTTATTTTCATATTTCTCAACTAATGGTTGAGAAAGATGATTGCAATTGAGGCGTTTATTTCAGAAACAACATATGTCCAAAATGTTAATTTTTTAGGAGATGAAAAAAACGCACTATCGAGTTTATTACCATTTTTTAAAAAACCTTTAAATTATAGAGTGATGAATATAAGTTCAATAAAGATTTTCTGACTAATATCTTTAAGAAAAAATATTATGATTTTAATAAAAAAAATAAAACAACTTGGACTTACGTTGTTTTTAAAAAAAGAAAAAAATAAAATAAAAGTAGTATTATAAATTTAGTTTTGAATAAATTTTAAGTTACAAAAAATAATTAGGATTCATCGCAACAACTACTGTTGTCTTCTTCATGGATTTCTAAAATGTCATTGCTCTGTAGATCTTGTGAAAAAATGCCGTCATAAAATTTTCGATTTTTTTGCATTTCCTAAATACGGTAAGAGATCCTTTAGATTTTTTAGTTTGGCTGATGATATTGGCACAGCTTGCAAATAACCTGGTGCGAGTTTTATTAAACCAGTTATTGCTATTTTACTTCTGACAATAGAGGATCTCCATGGACCATTATACAAGTAGGTATCTCTTAACTTCACTACAGCAGTCTGTGCAGTCGAACATGCGAATTTGTATTAAAGAAATTGGAGGTTTAGCTTAGTTTTAGGCGGTTTAGTTTCTTTTAAAAACAACACTAGCATATGGACTTTCAAAGAAACGTATAAAACATACTCGTATGTCGTTCTTTTGAAGAAACGAATCCTTGGGGTGATAGAGTTCAGTGTCTGTTACATGATGGCGCCATTTCTTTTTTCTTAAATTGGCCAAATTATTTTCTTAAATTTTGAATATATGTTGTTTCTTTTATATTACTCAAATAATAAAATAGTTACAAACTGTGGCAGTTATTTTTTTGTCAAATTCGATTTTTGTTGTTTTTTTGACCAAACTCCGTATTTAAGCACTATCGGTTTGTAAATAACTTGTTAAATAAAGTTTGTCACAATTAAAAAACAAAAAATAAAGGCACTTCACTTAAGAGATATTTTACATTTTATCACACATTTGAGTATACTACTCAAGGTATTTCAGGATAAGCAAATTTGTTGTCAAGAATTACGTTTTTTTGTTTTTTTCGAGAAATGAAGAATAAGAAAGCTTACAAGCTTACGATACCCCATCCGGGAACACAAGTTAGACACACATAAGGCAAATTTTGAATTTTCTATTTCTGCCTGTGCGGGAATCTCGAGTTAATAAATAAAACACTTACGAAAATATAATCACTCCACAATTTAAACTTTGAGCAAAATCTGCATATGCGTTTCGATATCTGATGTCAAACTCTTCTTAAATATCTAATTAACCCATAATATAGTTCAGTTATATGCATATACCAAAGTGCTAACGGTTTTCAGTATCTGTAATATTCCGAAGCATATACTTAATATTGCACATTTTCGGGCATTTTTGGAAATAAATACGTGTATAGATGACACTTACCTACAACTTTCACGCCACGTCATGTCATGCCGCAAGTCCTTTTCTAAAAAAGCCGATTTTTGACATATTACTGGACTTAACGAACTAAAAAGTATGAATAACTGTGGATAAAATTACGAACAGAAACCGTTATAAAATGTTAAATATTTTAGTGCACATTTTAACACAGTGTTGCCATATGAGGTCTACGTTGACATCGTAGGTCTACTGTAAAGGACTTCTTAAAAAGTTTATTTTTCTCTCTTTAATCGTTTATGATTATCTAATCATACAGTCCCTTACCCAGTTAATAGGCCTGCCCCTCCTATACTCCGAAAATCGGTAAAACTACACGTCTCTAGTAGTCAATAATTATATTTTGTTATCTAAATATTTGAAATCAGCACAAAATAATGTAGATATTTATTTAATGTGAGAACCGTAGAGTCAAATTAGCACCATTAACAGAAACTTGTATTTATCTCATAAATGGGTATTTTATTGTATTAGTTCTATAAATGTTATATAATATACCTATGTACATATCAGTTTAATGATACATCCAGCTTAGTCTTATTATTTTTTTGGCATTTTTGTTTATATACAAGGAAAGGTTATGTTTATTATGAAAGCTGGATGGGTATAAACAGCTTATATTAATGGCGTGGTCATTCTATTAATTTTTGTAGTAAAATACGGAAGAAGAAATATGGGACCGTTTATTTTTTTTAAACAGTATGAATCGATACGATATTGTATGAACACAGAATGTTTAATTTCGTAGATTTAAATAAAGATTTCGCCACAATAGTAATTCTAAAATTAAACAGTGACATGTTCTATTCACAAAAACTATATTTCTGCGTCTAAAGACTGTACGATTATTTAAAAGTTATTTCAGAAAATGCATATAAAACACGCCAACAAGCTTTATGAATAACTTAATTTTAGAAATCCAACAAAACTCACTCTTCAAAGGAGGTAGCTAATATAGACCATCAACATAAAAAATATTGGCGGGTATTCAAAAACTGCAAGATTAGTTATTATAATCAGCATTATAGTCGTATAAGACCATAAGTCTTATACGTAGAGTTATTTTTAATTTTTGATTAAACATCTACGTGAAAGTTTAATACACGGTGTGACATTTTAATCGCGGTAGGCCTATATCGATATCGAAAAAAATTCTGAAAATGTGATGACAAACGCGATATTATGTTTTATTTAACTAAAATATTTTGAGGGATCTGGGACTGCCGCTTATAATGGAAGTAGATCTAAGGGAAATTCTGCATTGTATTTGAAATGGAAGAACCTCTTATTTTGGAAGATGTTCATCGATTTTTAAAAAACATTTTTTTTTTATAATATAGTAGGCTCCAAAAGTTCTCTGTAACTAAAATATATGAATAATTTTAAAATTTTGGTGGCCTGTTCTGATTGGCTATTGTGTATAAAATACTAGGTTTGACTATTAGGCAATTTTTTTCCAAAAAATATGAATAGCGAATATCTTATACAGGGTATTATGCACAAATAAACAAATGTCCGAAACATTGTATTTTTGTTTGGCTCTGTACACTTCATTATTAGTTTTAGCATGGTAAAATTATTTCATTATGAAGAAAAACTGTGGCCAAAAATAATGCAAAATTCAATTGTACTCGCGGAGCAAATTGTATTTGAAACTATGTTGTATGTGGTGACGTCTTCAGAGAAGATTAAAACTGTTTTAATATTCTCCTGAATAAAACAGTTTTAATCTTTTCCTGAAGATGCCAACTTAGTTGGCGAAACGCGCCTCGAGAAACGTATAGTAGTTCGGTGTTTCGTGGAAAACGTCGTTTTTTTTTTAAATATATACCGTATGTTGGGAAACGGCTAGCAAAATGTTTGCGATTTTTTCCCAATTATTGTTTAATTTAGTTTTTTTTTTATCTTGTGCTCTTTGAAAATGTTTTATTTTGCTTAAAGATTCAGTTAATTTTAAGGATTGCTATCGTAAAATCTCAAAAACTAAATGCTTGGGTGAAATTATAATTTCCCATATTTTTAGCCACAGTTTTTCTTCATAATGAAGTAATTTTACCATACCAGAATCGTGCCAATAAAGCTAAGTGTAAAATGTACAGAATGTTTATTTGTGCTGAATACATTGTATGACGTAGTGAAATAAAATTACGTACAGAAGTACTTAAGGCATGGCTGAATCGAAATCGCTATTCATTTTCTTTGAAAAAGAAAATACCTAATAGTCAAACCCAGTTTTTCACACCCAATAGCCGATAAGAAGAAGCCGCCAGACTAACCAAATTTTAAAATTATGTATGTAGTTAAAAGGAATTTTTGGAGTACCACAATATAATATCAGTACAGTATAATATCAAAAAAAAGTTTTTGAAAATAGGTCAACTCCTTCCAAAATAAGAGGGTGGTTCCATTTCAAAGGGCACAAACTCTATATAGACATTTCGCATATACCCATTAATATACAGGGTGGAAATAAAAGTATGGAATCTGTGAATTATTGTAAAAACTGATATTTTGGAAAAAAACGCACGGACATGTCCATTGAGTTTTTTTCCAAGGGAACATTTTGGTGGACGTAGTTATGCCGGAAAGTGCCGCATCGCGACGCTACAAGTCACGTCTCAATTTTTTTAAATTACAAGGGGTATTTTTTTTGTAACAACAACGTAGTAAAATAGGCAACGTGCAAAGGGCATTTGTTGAACGCCTGGCACATTGCCAAACGGTAATCGGGGGACATTTTGAGCACCTACTTGGGTGAATCGGACCAGAAATTATCGAAATTAATAAAAACGAGTGTCAGTGCATGCACTAACCACTTTTACTCTGAATTATTCCCACTTCAATGAGTTAGTCATACTCTTGAATCTTTCAAAGACTAACCGGGATCGGTTTGCTTGATTTTTCTCAAAAACTTTCCCGAGTAACCCCATACAAGTTGCAAATGAAATTATTCAGAATGAGGTCAGCTTTGTAAAAAAAGTTATAAAAAAATGCCCCTTGTAATTTAAAAAAAATGAGTCGTTACCTGTGGCGCCAAGCGGCACTTTCCGGCATAACTACGTCCATCGTAAAAATGTTCCTATGAAAAATCTATGGACATGTCCGAGCGTTTTTTCCAAAAAATTAACAGTTTTTGAAATAATTCACAGGTTCCATACTTTATTTTCACAATGTATGTATGTCCAATACTTTTCGAAATATTTATAATTTTCAATAAAAAATGACAGTTGTGCACCTTGACAATATTTCATAAATGATCATTCATATTTCAACAGGTTTCTATAAATTCGTAAAATGTGCTTTATTTTAGTAAAGCTCTTACGTCCCTTCATATTTAATAACGGTGAATTTATGTAAGGTAAGTAGGTATAAAGTGTAATTTAAACCTAAAACTTAGGCACATAATGTCAAGAAATTTGTGAAAACATTCATAACTTTTTAAAAACTGAAAAATATTAAACAATCATTTACACGCATACTTTCTTCTGCGATAATTCATTTTATACATTGTTCATATGAATACATATTTATAAATGTATGTAGTGTTAACCAATAACACAATTTCTTTGAAAAATTATGGAATTCTAATTCTATTGTAAAAATCAACAGATATCTACTCTAAATCGTATGATCTAAGTACCGAATTTCTGATCTGAATAATCTTCAAAATCAAAATGTTTATCTCTACGAGTAGCCACAATTCAAACAACAATGTTATAGTAGCAATAATGCTTTGGCACAAGACATTTTCTTTCAGCTGATTTAACTATACGCTGTACAAATGTTTATGGTTGTTGAAATATGACAAAGTTTGATCGCACAGTTAACATTAATGCAAGTTGAATAGACGGCGTAGTTTGGTGTTAAAAAATAAAACTAAAAAAATGTTCAAGTATGTTCAAATGTTCAAGACTTGTTCAAGATGTTCAAGATGTTCAAGAATATTTTCCCGTACTTTAATAAACTATCATTAAAATTGTATTCCACTAATTATCTACGTCCGCATTAAAAATTGGAGTACGTTAAGCGAACAAGTAAATTTTATTATTCCTAAATTTTAGTTTTAATTTTTGTTTCACAAATTTAAGCGGTTGATAAAGCTATCTCACATTCCCTGAAGTTGAGATACAATAACTCACAATATGTGTTGTTCACAATATGTATAAAGTGTGGGTTATGAAATTAATAGCCATCCAAGAAAAAGTGAAGGAAGTAAGACCTAACCGAAGGATAGAATGAGACAGATGTAACTGCTATACCTCAGTGCTGCCCCAAGCTTTTGAAATAAAAGAAACTGTATTACAAAAGAACCACGTAAATAAAATATGGCATATAATTTAATAGACACTGATACTTATATAGATTTACAGAAAAACTGTTTTACTGAAAATACCTTAGATTTTCAAACTTAAAAAATTCCTTTACAAGTTCTTGATGAGCCAACGACAACGGACTTATAAAATAATAATTTCAGAGATAATTTAAATATATTTTTAAAACAATAAACAAAACTAGGGCACTAATATACCTGGTGTTCCTCAATGACGTTAACGCGAAAAATGCACGAAAAACTCAAAATCTTTGTTCCGCCACCTACGCAATTTTTGACTCCGGGATTAAAGGCACAGTTTAAGATAACCTGTTGCGTGTGGAAAGTGATGAGTCGTACGAAAATAATACAAGATACATTTTTTTTAAGAAATTGGATCAGAAAAACCGAATCTCAAAAAAAAACATTCAGAAACCTACTCCCAAAGTTAAATTATATGCCTTAAACAGGCTCACTACAGTGCCTCCTTCTCCAATTAAGAACCACGATTTTTAATATCACGAATAGATTCAGCCCTAATCTTACCCGTATCCAAATTTTAGTAACTTTTAAAGGTAAGTCTCAACCGGTTACTAATATAATTGAAAAAAAATTTTGGACATCACCTTCAGGGGGCTCTAAGCTCCTTTAAGAAGGATTTTTTGGACACAGTGCCCATTTGTATACCAGACATGTCACATTGACGTATGGCTTGTTTGTTACTTACCTCTAATTTAGTGATTAAAGAAAGTTGTAATAATGTGCCGTTATTAAAGTAACGCACACTAAATGACTTGTAACTATCAAATTATGTTATATATTACTGTACTATTAGTGGAGGAGTAAAGTTATATTTTTAGTTACAAAGTATGCTACTATAAAAAAAACGGTGACTTCTTGAGGGTGTAATGACGAAACACAGATTTTGAGGTGTAATTGATATAGTTGCGCTGCCAGTTTGACGATTTATTGTTCACGTTCGTATACTTTGTTACTATCTCAAATAAAACAGATATCGCCTCCTTAACGTCATTATGATGACCCCGACATATGTAGGGGAAGGTCGTCAGGGTTGGGCCACTGTCTAGGTTGGGCCAACGCCGGCCCCCCGCCCCCGCCCGGGCCGCGCCCCCCTTTTTTTTCCCCCCCCCCCAAAAAATTTTTTCCCCCCTTTTTTTTTCTTCCCCCCCTTTTTTTTTTCCTTTTTTTTTTTCTCCCTTTCTTCCCTTCCCCCCCCCTTTTTTATTATAATTTTTTTTTTTTTCTTTTCCCCTTTTTTTCCCTTTTTTTTTTCCCTTTTTTTTTTTTTTTTTTTCCTCTCCTTTTTTTTTTTTTTTCTCCTTTTTTTTTTTTTTCTTTTTTTTTTTTCTTCCCTTTTTTTTCCCTTTTTTTTTTCCCCGCCTTTCTCCCCTTTCCCCCCCCCCCCTCCTTTTTCCCCTTCTTTCCCCTTTTCCTTTTTTTTTTTTTTTCTTTTTTTCTTTTTTTTCCTCTCCCCCCTTTTTTTTTTCCTTTTTTTTCCCCTTTTTTTTTTTTTTTTTCTTTTTTTTTTTTTTTTTTTTTTTTTTTTTTTTTTCTCTTTTTTTTTCTCCTTCTTTTTTTTTTTTTTTTTTTTTTTTTTTTTTTCCCCCTTTTTTTTTTTTTTTTTTGTTTTTTTATTTTTTATATTTTTATGCGCTTCTCCCCCCTTTTTTTTTTTCCACCCTTTTTTTTTTTTTCCCCCCCTTTTTTTAAGTCCCCCCTTTTTTTTATTTTTAATCAAACCTGACCAAAAAAAAAAAAAAACTTCGTCTTTTTTTAAAATACTTTTTTTTTTTTTTTTTTTTTTTTTTTTTTTTTTTTTATTATTTTTTTTTTTTTTTTTTTTTCCCCCCCCTTTATTTTTTTTATTTTTACCTTTCCTTCCCCTCCCCCTCCACCACCCCCCCCCCCCCCCCCCCCTCCATTTTTTTTCCTTTTTATTTTTTTAACTTTAATTATTTTTTTTTACCTCTCCCCTCCTTCCTCTTCTCTTTTTCTTTTTTTGTTTTGTTTGTTGTGTGTGGGGGGGCCCTTCCTTCCTTTGCTCTTTTTTTCTCCCCCTTTTTTTTCCTCCCCTTCTTGCTTTCTCTCTTCTTCTTTTTTCCCTCTTTTCTTTTGTTTTTCTTTTGGGGTGCCGCCCCCGGCGCGCCCCCCTCCCCCCCCCCCCTCCTTTCTTTTCTTCCCTCGCTTTCTTCCCTCTCCCTTCCGCCGCCCCCCCATCAAAAAATTTCAATGTTAAATTTTATTCCCTAGCCTGTTTGCCATTAAATTAATTTAATTGAAAAAAACAGTTTGTCGTAGACCTCAAGGATTACCCCCCCCCCCCCCCCCCCCCCTTTTTTTTCTTTTTTTTCCTCTCCCCCCCTTGGGCCACTCGTGTAGTCAGGGTTGGGCAACATCATTTTTTTCCGACAAGTAAAATAACAGTCTTGAGCCAGCTTTTTCGCACTGCAGAACGATTTAAAAAATAATTATCAATAAAAAAAAAATCGTTAATATAATGATAAATAATATAATTTTAAGAATACATTAAAAAACAAAATAAATCCAACAGAAGAAAAAGTATAACAGCAAAATAACAATAATAGAATAAAAATAATAATAGTAACAATAAAAATTAATAACAAAATAACAAATAACAATAACGAGGTCGGCAAGCCAAGAAAAAAACATAAAAACAACCCTCTTCGGCTGACAATGTAGATCACTTGATGCCCTTGAAACTGAACGCATGCATTGAATGTAAGAGAAACGTGCACTTGAAGTGTGTCAAACTCAAAAATTTATTTTATATGCCGAAATTGCGATTCCGATTAATGTTTTCATGATTTCTCGTCAAAATTATGTAGGATAGAATGAAAAACAATAAAAAGCAACATATGTGTGCATTGAAAGTTATTTTAGTATATATTTCGTCGATATTCACTAGTGGCCCAACCTAGACTGCAATGGCCCAACCTAGACTACTTTTTTTTTCGTTTTGTTAATAACTTTTTTTTATAACGCGCAACAATTCGTCCTAATTAAAAGTTACTTATGCCTGTCCAAACTTTCAAATAATACATCAACATTGAGAATATTCGAATATAAACAAAACACACCTATACATATACATGTACGATTTTACAAAATCGCGCTAACTTATTTCCAATCAAATTGATTACTCAGTTCATGTTCAATGGCCAGCTAGCATTGCTAATCCATTATGAAATAATCCACGTAGTAGAGTGAAAACCAACTTGGTTCTTGGAAAGTTTTACTTCCACATACACATAGTGCTGTGGAAGAATATTTTAGTATAGTTTTAATATTTATAACAGTTTTTAAAAATTGTTATTGGCTAAATAGGCCTAAAATGTTCAAAAACGCCGAGATTTTAAGTTAAGCGGAAAAAGTATTTTCGTTTTTATCGGAATAGCGAGGAACGTTTTTGGGATAGGCTGTGCACTGGTCGCTAGAGAACGCTAAGACCGAATGAGTTCCAGCCTCTGTTAGACTCAGTTAAAAAAAGGAAATTCGGATATCACTTATTTTTCGATTTTTCTCCAAAATTTTTCATACCAGCGCTTACATGTTGAAACCAAATTAATCAAAAAACCTAAGCTTTCATACAGTGCAATAAAAAAGGTGGTTGCTATTAAAAAACAGCCTTATCTCCCTCCCACCGCTATTGGTTACAATTTTGAGAATTGAACTTCATGTGCCAAACGTGAACTTCATGTCCTTCATGAACTTCACGTGAACTTCAGTCCCAAAAAAAAAACCTTTACCTGTCCGAGTGACTTTTAAAATAAACTGCCTTTTTTTGAAATGCGCATTACTTTTGATACATAGGACTGCATATATAAATGTGCCCTCTATCCAAATTTGTTAAAAATAATGATTAAAAAAATCACGTTCACAAAAACAATGTCTTTTTTATAAATAAATGTTGACGTATTGTTGTAAAAAAGTTGTCATCCTCGTTCATGTCCAATTTTCACACCATCTGTTAATTTCCATTCAGACAGCAGAAAACAATTTTGTTTGAGGATGTTTGGAGTTCTTAAGAAAAGTTTCATTAAAGCGTACATACATGATTCAAGGTAGATACAAGGTAGACACAAGAGATACAAGATAGATCTAAAAAAGTTGAATATAAGAATAGAAATTATATATGAGTGAATACTAAAGAAAGTTTTGTAACTGATGTAGTGTCTTTTAATACATATACGAGTAGTAGGTAGTAGGTAAGAAAAGTAAATGTGACATGTAAACGAACCACTTTTTTCTTTATGTTTTCCAAAAACTTCCTATTTACTTGCTCACTTTGCTCTGCATACTCTCTTTGATCGAACAATGAAGAAAAAGTTTATCTCTGTGGATACTTAAAAACTGACAATAAAACATCAATGTGTATTTAAATAAGAATTTAAAATATTCTTAGAATCAAATGAAACGTCAAAATATTAAAATAAGTTTTTTTCCGAGTTTTTTTCTGCTCTTAAAAAATGTGTTAATTTCTAAGACAAATATCAACGTCCCTGTAGGTCTGTGGTTAATGGGGTTGGGAATGGGGTTGGGAATAAATATGGAAAATATATTTTGTCTTTTTCTTTTGTGATCTTCTAAGGTGTGACCTACTTACATATTTCAGTATTTTGCATTTGTTGTATTAACAGTCAAAAATGTAAACGAAATTACTAGGAAAATATCTAGGGACAAATGTGCATTCACCCTTTTTTCTGTAAACATAAAATTGTTTTTATTTTTTCTCCCGGTAATTACTTTCTACATACTTCATCCTTAGTTTAACCCGAAAGTCTCATTTTAACAGAACATTAAAAAAGAAACCCCAACAAAATTAGTCGAAATAAATCCTGCGTTGTCTTTGTTAATGTCCTTTTCTGTTTCATACCTTAAAAACGGGCTACAGCTGTGCCGTAACACCTTTAAATAAATTACCTCCACCGTTTAATCTTGGGGTTTCAGAATGGCTCTATTGTTAAAAGCTTATTAATAATTATATCCTTTTTCCTGAAGCACGAAGGGGTAAAATGGCCACATTTCTGAAGAAACAGCATTTGTAAAGGGATTCGTTAAATATTAAAAAGTTTAGTTCTCATTATTTACACATACGTGCGTATTAAATAATAATGATTAATAAATATAACTGTGCTATATTAGGGTATACAGTATACATGCATTGTTACAGTAATAACGCCTGTAATAATATTAAAGTAATAGAATTACTGTAATAATAAAAGTTCCATTGAGTAAATTACTACATTACTGAAAGTAAGCCTAATAGTTGCAACCTGTAACAGCGAAAAGATAATAGTGTAGGAAATATTTAATATGTATAGTAAAATATAAATATTTTTGTAAATAAGACGAGAGAGGACACTCCGGTTGGTATATATGTATTTAGAAATGTTGCCGGTAAATTGAAACTGATATTTTCATTTTCATGTGCCTTAGAGCAGATACATATTCTATTTCGTGCAATATACATATTGATTTCCATATATAAAATATGCAATACATTCTATAAACTCAATAAACCTTTCTTATAATAAATGCTAGCAACCCTAATATATATACTGAGTGACCGAATCAGGATTGGCTCCTTCCCCTCTTCCTCAGGTAATATTTGCGATAAGAAGTTATGAAAAAAATGAAGCTCGCTCTTGGTTTTTTTTTTGTATGCCCGTGTTTTAAATATAGTTTTAGTTAGTGGTGACTAATTCTGCCACTTCGGGCAGATGGCGCCAAAATATTGGATCAATATAATATTATAGAAAATAATTTACCTCCAATACGTAATTGACTGCTTACAAAATATGTCGAAAAATGAAATTTACACACAAGAACAAAATTTTTTAACGCTAATTTTAAACATTGCGGTATATCCTTCCTTTTTGTTTGCGAAGTTTTTAATTACTTTATTATTAAAAATTTCAATTATATTGATAAAATGTGTTTCCGCAGATAGGTCTAACGCACTTAAGTTTTTCTTCATTGTATCTATTCCTGATTCCTGAGGAATATTTAAACATTGAAAAAATAGCGTTCGGTTTCAGAGGTTAATGTCGGTATTTCCATCAAAATATTTAAAACATTAAGAATTTCTTTCAACGTACAAATCGTCCCTCTGATATAATACTTATAATTCACTTTTGAGTTGATTGTATTTTAACAAAATGTAAAGAAATGTTAAACGCGCCGGCATTACAGAAAATAATACTTTATTGGTTATGATTGTCACATTTCCCTGATAAATGGAGCGGCTAAGAAATACTATAAACCTTGTAATTGTGTATGTATTTAAGTGCATATTAATGATCTACTTTATATTATTATCTTATGGTCTAAGTGGGTGTTCTTTTTTTTATTTGCTGCGTAACTCAAGATTGAATACAAAATATTCTTTGTTTTATTTCTTTTTTATCTATAATGCAGGGAAATCAAAACCAGTAGGAATGTAGTAAATTAAATTAATAAGAAGTAAAATGTAGGTACTTTTAGTACAATTGTTCGATTCTCCTATTTACCATATAGAAGGTTTTAAATATATGGTTTACCTCTGTCGCTCACACACGATCCAGTAAGATTTATATCTTTCCATGTGTGCCTTTTAGCATTTGCCACGACCGACGACCGACAGCTGATCGGCGTTATGTGCACGATGCTTGGAGGTGTTGACTCAGTCAGTGGATCTCCTTCTGTCCTCCTTGTCCTCTTAAACCCATTGCCCTCCTTTATTATCGCTGGTATACTCGTCTCCATTGACCTCCTCGACTTTCATTTGTTTTCCTCCCTTCCCCTCCTTAGCTGATTGTCCTGTTGGACCAAGTGATCTTCTTTGACCTTCTTGATGTGAACCAATTGTGTGTGAGTCAATTTGTCTTATTGACTTAACTCGACTTTTCATAATATTTTAGGCCTATCTACACAATAAAAAAAAGTATAGGACAGTATCCAGGTTTCCCGAAAATATCACCAACTTTATGAATATATGAATTTAGGCGGATCATAAAATGATGTATTCAGTGAACCTCCTTATAGGCGTGTTTATTCAGCTAGCAAACCTAATGATGTTTTAACTCTCATTCAATTTTTGAGGACACCATACAGTAGGCCATAATCATTAATCTTATATCAAATGTATTATTCGGTATTGTTCAGTACTGTACTGTATGTAAACTAACTGGTACAGTGTTGTGTGTAATTAGTAATTGTTTTAAAGAAAATACAAAGTAAATTAATGTTGTATTTCTCCCTTTCGTTTTACTTCCTCATATTCTTAGTGGAGTGAGAGTATACAGTGTGTCCCAAAAAGTTGGAAACAAGCCCGCAGAGTCAAAACTATTAGTATTTTAAAAAAAAGTTTCCTACAAAAAAACATTCGCATCATAAACCGCCATCGGCCAGTCAAAATAACGTCGAGATTAATTATTATTGATTATTAATTCAGAAATAAGAAAAAATTGTTTCGGTTAAATGGCAACACCGCTTAATTCGCGTCTAATCAAAAAAAGTTATTAAGTTGTTTAGAATGCCTATTTTATATTGATCTTCAAAATGTAATACAGGTTATGGAAAAAATATGAATGCCAAATGAACGCGAATATCTTGAGAAAACACAGGATGATAATGAGATGTAACAGGACATGGAGACGTACTCGAGCAGTAAGTATTTTCTTTCTGCGGATATTCTAAACTAAAAGAAAAATACTAAAATCTGATTTCTTTCCAAATTAAGTAATTTATCGCTTATTGCTGAAAGTTAGCTCAAATATTATTTGTATCTCGAGCCAAATCAACAAATATACCATTAATTTGAAAAATTACGTATATCTTATGTTACGTGTTATGAAAATAACACGTAACAATACTTTTTTGAGCAGTACTACACTACTGCAGTATTGCGCAGTGAACGAATTTTGAGCTAATAAATCTAGTAGAGCCAATGCTTCAAACGAAATTTTATGTGACGTCATACGCCACACAGTGTTACATTACGACATACCACTAGGTCTTTCTGTGTTTAAATGGCCTCTATTAGAGCATTCTGTATATGCATAATTTTATTTATAGAGAAATCTCTGTGTAAAAAATCCAAATAAGCACAGTTTTTTTCATTCTAGTTTATTTGTGAAATATTTTCTACTCTAAATAACCTGTAATTGTCCAAAAACGAACTTCAAAATTATTTTGGCTTGGAATAATTTTAAAAGTTAGATGGATTACTGGCAAAAGAAATCGAAATCCACTATAGTGAGAAAGGCCCATTTTAAGTTTTGCGAAATACGGTCACATGAGAAATATCGCCTTTCACAATTCGCCTCTATGAGGACTAGGCTTAAGTGCCTCTTGAAAGTACATTACTGTTTTCATATTTAAGTGCATTTAACCAACACAAAATATTGACAAATTCGGGTAAGCCCACCTGAGTATGGTAACGGATATGGACCGCACAAAACTAACGTTAACCACTTCTTCATAAAAGTCCTTTAAACTATACAGGGTTGACCCATGTTGCCTTAGGGATAGCAAATATGGCCTAATATTTAGCTGGTAAGCAAAAAAATTCTATGTGAAAGGGAAGGCACTGAAGAGGGCCAATCAGATGGCCCTCTCAGATTCCGTTACCGATCGCTTGAACACGGATTGGGGATATCGCCGCGTGCGGATGCACGGTTCGACACATATGGGACTATACGGGAGGAGCATATGCGCAGAAATGCTTTGTCGTATAAAGATGTACATTGTCTTATCCTGTATATCTCCTCTGTGCAACACTGATCAAGGTCGCACAAAAGCCCACATGGTACTGTTAGTTCTGCACAAACCTGATCATGTTTCATAAGTAATGGTACAGAATGCAACAGCAGATTCCACAGATCAAAATAATGGAATTTAACTAAACTTACCTGAGTCTAATCGTCGATGACAACCAAGATCCAGGGTGACAAAATTTTACTTTTACTTTAAAATTTTCTCTATTTTTCAATAACTTCCAAAGAAAGAAGGATAATAGCACAAAATTAGATGTTTTTATTGTGTTTTAATTTTAATTCGTTCATAGTTTTCATATCACTACTAGAGAGTGTCACCTAAAAACTCCTCAGTCATCAGACTTCTTTAAAATAGAATAACTTTTTACGGTTTGGGATATCATTTTAACTATTATAAAGTCGGTATGCGGAATTGTTTTGGAAATAATCGCATTTGAAAGAATCTGTCCCATTCTGTATACATCAATATACTCATCTCGCTGCTCCCGAAAATTGACTTGTTATTCTTTTTCTGCTTGATGAGCTGTGCATTCTTTATACCTATAGTAACACTAAATCGATATGACTTATAAAAAAGGTGATAAAGGGCGTCAAAATTCAAATTTCCTAGTTGTTATAAGTTGGCCTAGTTACAAGTAAGTCTAGTAAATGGTAATTGATCTGGTTTATTAAAATTGAACACATTGTTTTTGCAAAAACTGATTCTTCCATTTTTTTCTGAATACAACGATATAAAACTTTGATATATACTGGCATATATCTAACAACTTGTTTGATATGTGCACTTAAAATTACTAAAAATTAGATGAATAGAAATGAATTACATAATAGGTAATTAGGTGCATAAGTGATATTGTAATAATTTTAATGAATATTTTACTATTATAATGAATAGTAGGCAAACAGATATAATATGTTTGAAATGGTTGTAAATATTGGTTGGAAAAAGTTGCATATACTAATAAATTATAACAAATTTAGTAACATTTGCATTTAAAGTATTTTGTTGATTTTAGAGGCGCTGATATTGCTATATTTTACATTTTACATGACACAAGTAGGCTTGTGTCAACATTTGCTAAATTTACATATCATTAAATTATTAGATTATTATTTGTGCAAGAGGACTAGCTAGTAAAATCACGAAGATATTTTTGCTCAGGCATAACAGCACAATACTTTTTCTAACATAACTTTGAGAAACTTTGCAATTCGTGTTCATGGAGAAAATCCAGGGATGAAGTACTAATGTGTTTCGGAAAATCAGGTATGAGTGCGACAAGGCTAAGCTAATCGTCCATTTGTAGAATTTTGAAAAAACAAATGCTCGATCCATATCATTATACTCCGGTTCAGCAGTTATTGCCTCAAGATTTACCAGGTCGCCTACAATTTACTCAGTTTCTACAAAATATGCAAACCGAAAACCCAGATTTTCTTAAGGGGGACTTCTACCTTGAGATGTCATTCTTTAGTCATTTTTGTATTTTTTCTTGGGGGAAGTAATTAACATTAACAAATGCGGTTTTTTGCGAATTATAATTCAATAATTTTTACATGAAAAAACATATTTTTAAATCAGAAAAATCCAAAATGGCGACCGCCAGAACATCGCAAATTGAAGGCCGCGAAAATTTCCGTCTAAACGGCTGACATTGTAGCACCCTCTGTGTTGATTTGAAACAGAAATACAAAATATTTTCTTAATGAGTTGTGCTTTGGTCAGGGAACAACGAGATATTTTTTCGATTACTGCAAAATTACAAAAATGGCGGTAAATTAAAAAAAAAAAATGTTTTTTTTTGCAATTTTTTACAAAAAAATGAATTAAAAGTTTTTAAATGTTTTTATCGAAAAACCGGCTCGTCAGACCTTGGAGAATCACGTCAGACCCTGGGCGCTAGAATGTCAGCCATTTTTAAAAACGTGATTCTGAGAAAAAACGCGTTTAAAGTTTAAAATGTGAATTATTCAAAGGGGCTTATATTTATCGTCGGTCTGCAATGCCTGGTCCGTAAAGACATCCCTCTCCTGACACACAAAAATGAAAAAAAACTATTTTTCAAATGTATCAAGGTAGAAGTCCCCCTTAATACAATTTTATTTACCGACGAAGGGACATTTACTAAACGGGGTTTTTAACGTGAATTTAAGGTGAACATTTGCTGTGATGTAATTTCTAATTGTATCATTGGACCTTTTAAATTTCCACCCAATCTAACTGGACCTCGGTACTTAAACTGTCCTCAACATCATTTAAATGAGCTCCTAGAAGACGTACCACTCGCATTAAGAGAAAACGTGGTTTATGCACGACGGAGCGCCACCACATTTTGCCTTGCCAGTACGCCAATGCATAAGCATTTTCGTCATCGGTGGATTGGCCGTGGAAGTGAATTTGTTTATCCACCGAGAAGTCCAAATCTAAACCCTCTGGACTTCTCTTTATTGTAAAATTTTAAGGATTTAGTTTATCAGGAAGAAGTTAATTCTCTTCAGGAGTTGCGGTAGAGAATACAACAAGCCGCGAATATTTAAAAATAATAGAAAAAATTTGTTTAACATTCGGAGACATTTAAGAAGGTGTATTTTAAAATGTATTGAGGTAGGTGGTGGACACTTCCTACATTTGATTTGAAGTTTGTCATTATCACTATTACCAAAAATTGTTATTGTTATTTACTATATAGTTAATTAGTGGGATGAGGTCAAATGTTTCCAAAAAAACTAATTTTCAATTAGTCGACGTTTCGCAAAATTTATTTGCATCCTCAGGACTAATTGAATAAGCTTTTTGTTGTCGTTTGTAAAAATAAATATAAATGAAACATTGATAAAACAATCTATCTATAAGATAGACAGATTGGTATAAGATAAATATTTATCTATAAGATAGCTAGCCGATAGCCGATGCACGTCTGTGTGACAGTACGTTGTATTCTAATATTTTATGTTATATTAATTGTTTTATCAATGTTTCATTCATATTTATTTTTAGAAACGACAACAAAAAGCTTATTCAATTAGTCCTGAGGATGCAAATAAATTTTGCGAAACGTCGACTAAGTGAAAATTATTTTTTTTTTGAAACATTTGACCTCATCCCACTAATTACCTATATAGTAAATAACAATAACAATTTTTGGTAATAGTGATAATGACAAACTTCATTAAATATTAGCGGCTTGTTGTATTCTCTACCGCAACTCCTGAAGAGAATTAACTTTTCCTGATAAACTAAATCCTTAAAATTTGACAATGAAGATAAGTCCAGAGGGTTTAGATTTGGACTTCTCGGTGGATAAACAAATTCACTTCCACGGCCAATCCACCGATGACGAAAATGCCTATTGGCGTACTGGCCATTATAATTGTTATTTACTGTTGCTTGATTGCTTCTATCTATAAATAAATATAACGAAATATATTGAACCTTTTAAATACAAATAACTTAAAAACCGATAGATATAGGAGACCTAAACTTGAGCGTTCTTTTAGATTCTCGACTTGCGTGACTCAAGAGATAAAAAAATATGTTTTAATTTACCTAAATAAACCGGCGAAACTAGCACCCTCTAGACGTAACGTCAAAATAAGCTTAAAATTCCACATCAAAAAACATAAAACTACCAATTTTCAGATTTATACCATCAAAATTTTTTCTTAATTATTGAGAAATTTCAGAATAAAATTTAACCTTTGAACACGCTGTATCTCTTAAAACCAGCGACATCGGTATAAGGTATGTTGAGCTCAATCATAATATTTTGGTGTCTAGTATCTCCAGTTTAGTGTTGACCCATTCTTTTTGACTCACTCTGTGTATCACAAGAACTGTCAGAGATAATCATGCAAGGTTTTGTATCACTAAATTTATGAAAATTAGAGTTTTAATGTTTGCAGTGCAAAGTGTTTCATTTAAAACATCGGGATAACTGCCATTCGATTTTTTAGCACTCCATATAACTAATTTTTTTTTAATAAATATGTAACAAGTAGTACATAAAATAGCTTATTTTTCTTCCACAATACTTTATCGCACATATTATCAAAGATATAGTCTAAGATCCAGTAAACAGATGGCAACACATATTTGATAAAAGCCTCAAATTTGCTCTGTTACTCAGTTGTACCTACCGTTCATGAGATCGGGGCTAGTTAAGCCCAGTCGCGGTAGGTTCAGCGTCACACAGGGGCGACAGGTGTGTTAATTTAGCAAACTAAAATGTATTTGATAAAAGCTGCCGTTTTGGTATGTCAAAATTTACTATTATAGCTACTTAAAAAATAAAATGGCAGACCGTTCCCGCGATTGTTACTTCATGGCAGACAAATTCAAAATTTCAAAAAAAAATTTTTTTTCAAAAGTATTTTATGAAACTTGAAATTTATATATGTTATTCTTGATAGTATTAGAAGCATATACTTTTCAAGGCAGTCGCGTATGTCGGTTGCTTTGATCTGGCAGACAGTAAAATATTTTCTCCTGCGCGAGCGCACAAATATATAGAACTTCCTTTCAATATATGGAATCTGCTGACTATTTCATGAACTAGGTACTATGAATATACATAAGAAATAATATGAATCATATAAATGATCATACTTACTGTCGTTACATGGATTATGGGGAAAATGGGCAATGGCCATTTTTTGTATGGGTAATGGGTAATGGCCATGGTTTGTAATGACAAACCTATATTCAGTGGTAGAGGATAATAATCATATCATGAATATACTCTGTGTAAAACCGACATCGGCCAGTTATAAAAAAGGACAAACAGAAGTGAGACGACAGATATGAAGCAACCGCATACGCATCGAAGGTAGTGAAGGAATAAGACCGACCGAATTTGAATCTGTATATTCGAAGAATTCAGATCCTTATATTCTCTCTTAATACTTCAGTGTCATCTTCTGAATCATCGTCTTCATCATGTGAGAGAATGTCATCACTGACTCCATCGGTTTCTGTAAAGTGAAATTAAAATTTGCAAATCGAGTGTTTTTTATTCAAATTTAATTCTATAACTATATAATTACCTGGAGAATCAGCTATTTTGAGGACCTTGATAAATCGCACTACAGAGATGGTTTAATTAAATTAAACTGAAAAAATAAATAAAAAATAATGTTTAAATGTTGTTTTCATTGAGAGGCCCGGGACTTATCAGCCGACCCTTAAATATCATAGAAAAAGAAAGAGAAAAGGAAAATCTCTCTATTCCGTATACAACGTATCTACTACACATAGGTATGCTCGCGCAGGAGAAAATATTTTACTGTCTGCCAGACCAAAGCAACCGACATACCCGACTGCCTTGAAAAGTATATGCTTCTAATACTATCAAGATTAACATATATAAATTTAAAGTTTCATAAAATACTTTTGAAAAAAAAATTTTTTTTTAATTTTGAATTTGTCTGCCATGACGTAACAACCGCGGGAACGATCTACCATTTTATTTTTAAGTAGCTATAATAGTATATTTTGATATCCCAAAACGGCAGCTTCTATCAAATACATTTTTAGTTTGCCAAATTAACACACCTGTCGCCCCTGTGTGACGCTGAACCTACCGCGACTGGGCTTAACTAGCCCCCATCTCATGAACGGTAGGTACAACTGAGTAACTGAGCAAATTTGAGGCTTTGATCAAATATATGTTGCCATCTGTTTACTGGCTCTTAGACTAATAGAAGGCCTTAATTCTCAAACTCATATCACCTGGTACATACGCCCACATAGTATACGTATGCATGTATGCGTACATACTATGTACACGATATGATGATATGATGTACATCCATTATGTCAAAATATAAAGTGCAATCAATACTTTTGTATACTTTAAGTTTTACAATGTGAAATAGAGGATTCACCACCAAGTTAGTCAAGTTCTACGTGCGTCACAATATAGGGCCTACCCGCATGCATATTAGTATGAAACGTAAGGTATCGCACAATCGGTTATTGCCGACTATCAATTCATATCAAGCGTACATGATTGACAACAAATTAAACACAAATTAAAACAATAGCTATAAATACTTATTGTTTTTGAAACAGGTACATCGTATACATATAGTATATATTTTATTTAGTAATATAGTATATATTTTGATAATTCCTCTTTATTGGGTATTTTGACACTTAAAAATATATAAAAAAAATGATGCGAAAAAAGATGCGAAAAAAAGTAAAAGAAAAATTAAATTCAATCTTACCACTCCCGATGACAAACGTAGAGGATCGTTAACGAATTTGAGTTATTTAAAAGTTCCGTGTTCTGTGTCCTTCAGCTGAAAAGGCTGTTTTCTTCCTTTATTTTATACTGTTTTCATATTTTTTCGTTTCTTGATATATCTAAGCGGCAAAATACCCAATACCTAATACCCGCGGCTGTCGCTTAATTATTATCAACTCAGCAGGACAGTCAATGTTTCTGGATGCGTGCGCTCTCTTTCGTGGAATATTTGCATGATTTATTTTAGTTTTAAAATGGCAATAATATATTCGTTTAAAAATGTAAATTTTTGACTTTGCTTCAGGGGTTATTATTGTTCGTGTAATATGCCATTTTTTTAGAGTCTTGCAAATCAGCTACCCATTTCTAGAAAAACAGTAAAAAAACGTTTTTATTTTTTACAGCAGAATGATTGTATTATGCCACATTTTAATTTTTTATCAATATACCTTTTAAAAAATCTAAAGATGTCGGTAATAGTTATCTTTAAGGGCATTCAATATTCAACAAAAAAAATTTTTGAAATAACTTAAAAAGTTATTATCAAAGTTACGATCATTTCTAATCCAATTCGCTATAATTTACATCCATATATATTATCTATTATTTTCTGCTGTAGCCAGCCTACTTTTAAATTGTGGTTATGTATGTAGGTAATCATATTTACGAATCGAAATTTAAAACTTTATTATTTAAAAACTTACCTCAACTTCATCACTGTTTTGAAATTTGGTTCTAACTGTATCTTGTAACATTAAAATAATCTAATTCTGAGGAATATTCATTATTATTTAGGTATGTTCAAAACGCCAACACTCATATCGAAAACAGTTAGAAAACCACAGGACGCTAATAGAAAACGAGCGTCCGAAATCGCAAATATGTGCGTTAACACACGCTCAGTATAAATCGTCTTCGGGCATCTTCGCCTTTCCCGCTTGTTGCCATACCATACTCTCGATACGAATATGCTACCCGCATGTCACACAAGAAACACGAACAATAAATAGATTCACGAAGATAAATAAATGCAAGTGTACTTACACCTGAAAAAAAAAACATTTTTTATTTGCACTTTCCCGTTAACAATAACTTGCATTTCAATAAATATAATCCGCTGTTCGTTGAAATCGTTCGAAGTGGCGGTCGGTGGAATGTAATGCTCGTATTTTCGTAAGGAGGCATGGGACCCACACCATTATTTAGGGGGTGGTTACTAGACTTAAGTAGAAGGCTATAATGGCAAAAAATCTTCAGGGAAAACTTGCGAAATTATTGTTCCAAAAAATGGCTGCCTCCGGGCAGATTTTGGAAACGACTTGCAAAATATTTGCGAAATATTTTTTTTCATAGTCACCGAGTGAATACAATTTTTTTATACTTCTGTAAAAGTTATGGAAATTTGAATATTTATTTCATTTCATTCATTTAAGGAAAATTCATTTCATTTAAGGAAAATAAGAATTTTGCAAAAATCACAAATATAAAAAAAATGTATTTACTCGGGAACCCAAAAAAAAAAATTACAAATATTTCTCAAGCCGTTTTTGGAAAAAAATTCGTAAGTTTTCCCTGAAGATTTTTTGCCATTACAACCTTCTACTTAGGTCTAGTAACCACCCCCTAAAATATGGTGTAGGTCCCATGCCTCTTTACGGTAATACATTAAACGCTACAAGAAATTTCAGATATTTATAAATCAGTGATCATTATATTTTTTTTGCAAACTAGTTAACACAATGAATCTCTATCGTCTCCTAAAATTAAATTTAATACAGATGAACAATTTGATGAGGAACGGTCCATATCAAAATCCTGATATTTCAGAACATTTTAGGAATATTTAACCTTTAGCCATTTTTTATTAGGAATGATAGACCACATGGAAGTTGCATTAAATATGTTTGAACAATTTGCTGATTTTTACTTAAATAACATTATATTCACTTTACGCATTGCAACCACTGTTTCAAAATCAGCAACTTTCTGAGAAGTCCTTGTATCTAAACATGGACTACCACTACGTATTTACCACACTATAATATAATATTGTTACGAATTTCTCTCTAAATAACTTGCTTCTTCAATTCAAACACGTTTATTAACACTCTACAACTCTGCAAACTTATCTCTTTAAAATTCAAATCACAATGTCCTAGAAAATTCGTTTGACATCTAGAATATATAATATGTCATTCCATACAATTCTTTACTAACAGCTAGTGTATAAACTAAATAGACTAAGTATATCAACAATAAAACTTAATAACTGTCAGCTGTCATCAATGACACTTAACAAATGTCACACTGCTCCCCTCTTCAAAGTTATTCGTCCCGAATAACACTGTCTTCAGTCCTAGGCGGTGGATCTTCGACGACAAACCAATCGGGTAGATCATGTCCTGTATATCTATGCGAGTCTCTATAGATGGACCACCTTCGGATTGCTTCTTGGATAAAGCTGGATGCGATAAACTAGGTCGTTAATTTTCTTTATGATTGTATACGGGCCTTCCTAATTCCTCTGGAGTTTTGGACTTCTTCCTTTCGTCCTCTTTGGGGCATACAACCATACTGCATCACCAGGCTCAAATGCAGTCTCTGTTGATGTAGTGTCGAGACGCTGCTTCATTTTGTCGCTCTGCATTTTCAGCTTCTCCCTGGCAAATTCGTGAACCCGGTCCATTCTCTCCCGCAAGTCTTCCACAAATTCGGGCAGAGATCGCTCGTGATTTTCTTCTAGTGGACGGCCAAGTAAGAGGTTAGTAGGCAGCTTCATTTCTCTTCCAGAGGTCAGCATAGACGGAGTGTAGGTAGGTGACTCATGCTGGGAACTTCGATACAACAGCAAGAACAGAGGCACCAGGTCGTTTTGAACCTGGGATAAGACTGATCCAATTCCATGTTGAGAGGCATCGCAATCCAAAATAAACATTCCATCTTGTTTAGGGTATGCCAGAATTGGTGCTGCAGTTAGGCGCTTCTTCAGTTCTGTAAAAGCTTGCTGGCAGTCTGGAGTCCAATCGAAAGTAACATTATTTTCTGTGGGCCGATGCAGTGGCTTAGCAATTTTTCCAAAGTCCTTTACAAATTTCCTGTAGTATGTGCAAAGTCCAAGAAAACTTCTTACTTGATGTTTATCTCTTGGTCGGGGCCATTATTTAATTGCAGATATCTTTTCCTGGGGTCGGTTTGAATTCCTTCGGCGGATACTGTGTGTCCCAGGAACTCTACTTGTTTTTGAAATATGGAACATTTCTTTGGATTAAGCAGTATATTGGCATTTCTGAATCTATTGAAGATACCCTCCAAATTTTTAAGATGTTCTTCAAAGGACTTCCCCATTACTATGACGTCATCAAGGTAGACCAAGCACGTTTTCCACGTCATTCCTCTAAATACTAACTCCACCAGTCTCTTGAAAGTGGCCGGTGCATTGCAAAGACCAAATGGCATAACTTTAAACTGATAAAGGCCGGTACCAGCAGAGAAAGCAGTTTTCTCTTTATCATCGTGATGAAGTTCGACTTGCCAATATCCACTTTTCAAATCCAATGTTGAAAACCATTTTGACTCTGAAAGGGTGTTCAGGATGTCGTCGATTCGAGGTAGAGGATAACTGTCTTTCCTAGTAACGTTGTTCAGCTTCTTAGTCCTCAATTCAGTTTCGATAGTCAGAATCTTGTTGTACCATATTTCTTCTTAACTAAAACAACGGGTGAAGACCATGGGCTCGATGATTCCTCGATGACACCTTCTTTCAACATTTTATCAATTATTCCGGTTACTTCATTCTGTTTGGCAAATGGTAGTCTTCTTGGCCCTTGCTTTATTGGAGGGTTGCTGCCGGTGTCTATTCGATGTTGAACAAGACTTGTTTTGCCGGTGATGTTTCCATTGGCAGAGACATCTTAATATCTCTCAAGGAACTGTCTAGCTTTTCTAGCTTCTTTCGGTTCCAGATGGCCAGCATTCTTAAGCAAGGATCCTGCAATAGTCGGATCACGTACCTTTGCTTGATTTAACTGAGCTCGGTTGACTTCCTCGCATTTAACTACTCTTTCGACTGTCTCACAACGTCCTAATACTTCATTCTTCTTAAGGATAATCTTCTTGTCCGATATGTTGGCAATTCTTACTGGAATTTGGTTATTCATTTGTACTAGACTTCTTGCAACCAACAAGCCATCGTTCCGTTTATTGGCCTCGACTATTCCAGTACTCAATCCTCCACAATTTCCAGCCAAATTTGCAATGACGATGTTCTCCGATCCTTGAGGAATTTGGATGTCCTCTTCAACGATGATCCTTCTTGATTGACTGTGGCCTTGAAGTTTGGGGGCTATAACTATTTCTTCATTTTGAATTTGTATAATTATGTTTTTAATTTCCACGACAAAACCATGTTTACTCAATATGTCTAGTCCTAATATGCAGTCATCTCTGATAGCAGCTATTAAAATTCGGTGGTACATGATTTTCGAACCCAGTTGAATTTTTAAGTTTAGTTCACCATGTACCGGAATCAGTTCTCCAGTAGCAGTTTCCAATTTCACCTGTCTAGATAATTCCTCTGGTGGTTTTGGCAGAATGTCAGGCCGCAGAATAGTCCTTGCAGCACCAGTGTCAACGACAAAGGAATACATTTTATCGTCCAAGTATCCATGGACTACTAAGCTTCGTTCGTCGCTACTTATTTTCGAGACTGTAATCTTGGGGCATTGAGTGTAAGTAGTCGACACGCGCCCCTCAGCATCGACTAATTGTGGTTTTCCGAATCTCTCGCTGGCAATCTGGAACGAGGTCTGCGATCTGGAGTAGGGGAACGGCTATTCCTTTGCTGTGAGGTAGTCGATGTCTTTTTGTCTTCTCTCCAATTTCTTTGATTTGGGCTCCTAGATCTGGATATCTGCTCCGGTTGTCGGTCTGGTGAGTTAGCTCTTGACTGGGACCTAGATATCTCTTTACAAAAGCGTTGTAGATACCCAATTCTCCCACAGTTGTAGCAGCTTCTTGTCTCCTTTTGTGGTAAGTTTGTCTGTCTCATTCCATTTAATGTATCCCGCATTATTTCCTCTATGGTTTCTTTAAGTGATTGGGACTCATCAAATGTAACTTGCTATACTTTGGGTTTGTAGTTTCTCGAGGCTTATTTAGCCGCTTTAAATTCTAAGGCAGCTACCAGTACATTACTGATCGTGGCGTGTCTCCCAAGCCGCAAAGCTTGCTGCATTTCAGTGTCTAGTACCCCATCAGTAGAAGTCTGGATGCCATTTTGTTCGAGAAATTCTTTTGGTGCTTGGGGGTATGCCAAATGGACAAGTCGTTCGATGTCAGTTTCGTATTCTTGAAAGGACTCATTGCTTCTTTGCTGTCTACTTTTGATTTGGGACTGATAAACTTGACGGAGATATTTGTGTCCATACCTTATTTCTAATGCTCCTACAATCCTGTCGTAATCGTTTTGCTGCTGTTCCGGGATGCTCTGTAAAATTTCTAGAGCCTGACCTCTGAGAGATATGACAAGCGAAGTAGCCATTTCTTGGGAAGTCCATCCGTTCACTTTTGCAGCAGCCTCAAATTGTCTGCGGTACATGGACCATGATGACTGTCCATCGTACATGGGAAGCTTAAGCATTTTATGTACTGACCTTTCAGCATGCGTAAGGCTTGAGTGTTGTAACGGAGTACCTGGTGAGTTCGAATAATCTCCTGAATCGGCTATTGAGGTACGATGTAATTGGTGCTCCAGCTCATTTATCTTTTCGAGTATTTCTTTTTGTACCTGCCGTCTGGTGTCTTCTAGTTTCCTCTCGAGTTTTCTTTCGATTTCTTCCTTATTCTCTTCAACCACCTTCTCAATTCGATTAACTTTTATGCCCGCCTTGTCAATCTGCTGTTCCACGCCATCAATCCTCCCGAAAAAATTCATTCAACTTGTTGGGACTCACAAATTTCCTGATGACGCCTCTCCGCCTCTTCACGGTCCTCCTGTCGTCGCTTTTCCTCTCGTCTTTCTACCTCTTCACGGTCCTCTTGTCGTCGTCGTTCTGCCTCCTCATGGTCCTCCTGTCGTCGCTTTTCCTCTCGCCTTTCTGCCACCTCACGGTCCTCCTGTCGTCGTCGTTCTGCACGGTCCTCTTGTCGTCCTTGTTGCAAAAATTTAATATTTGACTCACATCCATTGCTGTTGTTTCTTCATCGTATTTTGTCAATCTCGTGTTCACCATATAACTTTTCTCCTCTTCGAATTCTTCTATATCCCACCACTGTCACCAAAATGTTACGAATTTCTCTCTAAATAAATTGCTTCTTCAATTCAAACATGTTTATTAACACTCTACAACTCTGCGAGCTTATCTCTCTAACATTCAAATCACAACTAACTCTACTCTAGCAACAATACCACTATTTATAGTTTTTACATGTTCTAGAAAATTCGTTTGACATCTAGAATATTTATTTGTCATTCAATACAATTCTTTACTAACAGCTAGTGTATAAACTAAATAGACTAAGTATATAAACTGTAAAACTTAATAACTGTCAGCTGTCACCAATGACACTTAACAAATGTCACAATATATTATATACAGAAATAATAATATTATATATTTTACGTCAATTCCACAAAACTGGATGCAAAAAAGTCCAGTTTTAATTTGTTTCGTAGGAAATATCTTTTTTGATGCTTAGAATCGGATCAAATACAGTGATATAAACCGCCCCAAGTCAGAAACAAAACGTTAATTAAATCTTCTCAAGTGCGAAATACAGTTAGGGTGGTACAAAAACATTATTTTCAAATAATGCCTGATGCTGTATGAGGGTTCACGCATTTTGAATAATCCCCTAGATAGCTTTTCAAGCATAAAGTGTATTAAAATGGAATTCTAATTTAGATATGTTTGTTTTTACTGTATAAAATAATATTTTTCTTTGTGATTTGTGTTATACTCTTTTCGTAAAAAATCAGTCTTGTTATATTACAGAATCCTAGCTGTTGCTCTACCGAAATAGGTATTTTATGAAAAAAAATAACGTAATACTTATCGGAGATTCTTCACATTTGTCAAAAATAGGAATCATAAATAAGCTGATGATATTTATTACCGGCAAGAAACACAATATAATAATGTAATAAATTTCCCCTTACTTTTTGTAGACAACCTACATATCATCGTACAGAACGAAGGATAATTAATATCTAGCTACTAATTTTAGTCAAGAACCATCACGTAAATATATAGTTGATGTATGACATATATCCAAAAAAAAGGGTGTATAACATTTACAACAAAAAAGTAAGAAAAGGAAAATATTATTACATTGCCGATTACAGCAATCAAGACTTTATATCTAATTGAGTACAAGTATATTGGTTCCATATTTCCAGTCATACTAGCAACTGTTACAGTCTGCAGACCTGATGGCTAGAGGTGCACCTTCTGCAACTGCAACAGCTTAAGGGTAACTTATTTTCGAGTTCAGGCAATTTGTTCGTTGTAATAAATAGATCAACGCTCTCGTCAATATAAATCCATCAACTAAATATTTTATAGATGTTTAATAAGTCTTTTAAAACTTATCGCTTTATACTTTGATATTACCAAGGCTTATAGGATTAACCGATGTTTCCCTACTACAGCGTAAGGGTGATAATAGAGGCTGCCAATATCTAAGTGCTGCAGATCTGCAGAATACATAAAATTGATCATAATTAGTGCAAATGTTCAAATAGATTGATTCAATTAATTTTTGGCGCACGATAATTTTTTACTTAGAATTCTAACAACACTGATGACTAATATTAGATACTGCATATGTGTATCTACATTTTGGCAATCACTTCATATATTGAAGTATTCACCAGTTCTCATAATACCGTCTCCTGTTTACGAAAGAATCGGGTACACAGTGAATAATGTCGATATAGAAATCTTATTAGGGTGCACGGTCATCTTTTCAGAGCAGACGCAATATTGTTGGCAAATATACACGGAATGTTAATTAAAAAAAGTTGAAGCAAAATCCAGACTTATTTTTTATTACAAATTTTAGAATAGTTTACCTAACAGGAGCAGAAGAAGACGTTGTTGCATTGACTAGTTTGCATTGGTTTGGTTTTTTAGTTTGCAACAAATTGCTTACCATTATTTTGAACATGCATAATAAAATCATAGGTTATAAGCATTTAGAATATTTTTGGAAAAAAGAACATAAAAAAAACAAGCGAAACGTCAAATAAAGTCTGTATCTCTGTATCTAACGCAATAGAAGAAAGGAAAATAATAAATTAATAAATAAATAAAGTATGTAGTAGGTATCTATCCTATACAAATATCTATCCTATATAAATCCTATACAGGGTTGGAACGTCCAAGATTTCAAAGCCGAGCATTAAAAGATAGAAAAGAATAAACTCTTCAAATAAAGGGATCAGACAGAGAAATATAATATCCATAGTTACCAGACTGATATGTCATTTTAAAACTTTTATGAGCGTTATTCTCTCTTTCGTGATGGGGTAGCAATAAAATATATAGGCGGGACAATATGTAGGCCCCGTCCATAAATTATAATGCGCACGTGTGAATTGAATTATTATATCGTTATTGGTCTGCGGAAAATAAGCACTTGAGTATTCCTGTGCGTACGCAGTATCCCGAGAAGTTAAATGTTTGGGTTGGTATTTTATGGTATGGTATTTTATGGGATTCCATCGGTTCCTTAAATACCAACAAGTATTTAACAAATAATACCAACTGTTTACGGACATGAAAAGACCACAAAATTTAAATAATTTACGGGCCAGAATTGTACAAATCCTAAATAATATTTCCCCTGAAGTGTTAGAACGCGTAAGAACTGAGTTTTACGATAGACTAGGTTTTTGCGAAGCACAAAGGGGTGACATTTTTGAACCACTTATTCAATGGGCATTTTTCTTTCTTTCGTCTTATAACCGGGTTGATTTATATTTTTATTTTTTTTATTTTTTATGAACTTCAATTTTATTTTCTTGCAGACCGGTTAGTTATGGAATACAAAAATTTTAAAATAAATACAATTATGTTCGTACACTTCTTTTAAGTGTATGGGATAATTGTAAGTCACAATTATGTAAGAATTTCGTTTTTATACAGCTAAGTCGATGTACACCCTCATAGCTGCGAAAAAGTAAAAAAGTAAAAAGTCCCACTCACTCAAATTCGGTAGGTGATGGGCGGTATCTCTCCACTCCACTTTCCAGTTTCTGCTACGCGCAGGTCTCATACGTTTCTATACGCACACAAGCGTGAAACACTGCTGCATCTAACTGTCTTTGTCTGTCCTTACTGGTGTCTTTTAACTTATTCTCTTCTACACATGTACCGCCAATATGTAAAGTGCAATTTCATAGGGTGTATGTAGAATGAAACTAATTTTCTTAACACATGAACCACAAGTCCAATTTGTTGTAAAACAAGTGTTTTAAGAAACAAGCAAGTACGCAGAAAGAAATGGCTGTAAAAATTACATAATATAACGTTGGCCACAACAGACCTTTGGTTATGTAAAATTATGTAGAATATGTAATTCCTTCTTATACAACATATAATGTAAATATACGTTCCAAGTTTAATTCTGAACATAATAAGAAATTAAAAAGATTAAAAAAAAATATTTAGATTGATAAAATTCTACAACATTTAAAGAGAGATTCTTTATTACCATTATTTGTTCTCTCTTTTTTAAGTTTCTCTCACATCAAACTGCACTTTTTAAGTGTGAACCTATTGATGGCCTGTGAGTCATTGTTTATTACAATAATAATAATTATTCAATTCTAAACATTAGACTAAAGTGATGTAAAAAAAAAACATGCTAAACCTCTGTTTATTCAACTTGAACCTATAGCAGCACTTGAAATTAATCCTACAAACTCGAGCTGTATTCAAAGCGTTAACTTAAATCAAAAGCCAAGACGCAGTTAGACAAATCAAGAATTTACAACGATCGCTTTGCTGAAGTTTTCCACTTCACAACTCAAAGTCTAAAATTATAAATGAGGGATTATTAGACTCCCCTGATAGATATTTCCAAATAAGAACAAAGAATAATGCAAACCATTTAAATGCATCACAGACTAATTGCGTACACTGAAAATCATATTTTATTGAACTAAGAAACTCGTAACTGCCGGGTTTATTGAAAATGCTATTAGTTTACGCTTCAGTCTGAAAAGAGTAATAACCACTTGCTGCCAATTTTAAACAAAAGATATTTGAACATTATTACATGTACATATACATATACCTGTGTACATACATACATAGGTATGCGTAACGACAACCTCAAAGGTGGAGTCACAAAGAAAATATACGAATAGCTCAGCAAAAAGAGTTATTCGGGTTATACTTACTGACGATTACCACAAACATACTGTAAACGGATACAAACTTTCATCAGTTACGTCCAAAAAGGCATGTTGCCCTAAACACCGAAACAGTACGTTTCATTCAACTCGCCGGTTCGCCAAAACTAGTGGCATCATCGTTGGATGATTATGTATTATACCTGCAACTATACTATATATTATTTATATTAACTATTACCGCCAAATATATTTTAACGAACTATATACATATACGAGGTGTGACTATTAAATAACCGAACTGATGCTGCTACCAGTTTGCGACAAGTTTGCACAGACAAGTTTGCGAGCGACAAGTTTGAACAGAACTGTGTCTGACATACGCAGAGTCTGCGCAAAAACGGTGCCAAAACTCCTCACTCCCAAGCAAAAGGAATCAAGAATGAACATTTGCGCTGACATTCTAAACAACATTGTCACTGATCCAGGCTTGTTAGACACGGTGTTTACTTGTGATGACAAGATTAGAAAGTGTGGAAGCACTTAAAGCAAAAAGCGACGCAGGTTCTGGACCAGCTGACAGAAGCAGACTTTGGTAAACAGGCTTAATTGGTAATGAATAAGAAGTGTTATGACAACAGTTCGGTTATTTAATACCCACACCTCGTACGTGTATAAGGTTTTCGTTTATGTATTGACACTTACTACAGGGAATATTGTACCAAATACAAAAAAAAAAATTCCTTATATGAAAGTTTCAGCAAATTTTCTCTATTATCTTTACTTACCACAATTATCAGTTAAATTTCCAAAAGCCATAAAATTATATATTTTTTACTTTTCTGCAAGACTCCCCCTCCTGATTTCTTCTCCTGAAGTTCAGTAATTATATTGCAATTGTCGGGCCCTAGATTGTCATGTAAAAACCGCTGTCAATGGAATCACTACTTTCACATCCAATTTTTCATATTTGATTAGAATAAACCGCTAAAAACATCAGATTATATTCTTAAAAGTTTTCCTTATATTTTATTATATCTCCCCTTTAATACTCAAGGGGGTGTTCAACCCTTGTGAAGATGAAGTAGATGCAGCCAGTTTTTAAGTGCGAGGAAACGTGGTTTACATTATGAAACAAAAAAAAGAAACAGCGACTGGTTAGAACCGAAACAAAGATGGTCTCGTGTTTCTTCGCATAAATTTAACTTTCAGTTACTGTCATTTTCAAATTGTTCATTATATTCATTCATCTTAAGTTACATTAATTTAATATAGCCATTGTAGCGTAAGTTTCAGGCCTAAATTGTAAGTGTCAATATACCACATACAACAAGATTAACTCATATTATTGCCACCCGTGGGGTATTCAGTCTCTTAGCACTATCACAAAATCAGTCTGTTAGCACTATGCAATCGACATAACGTTTGATACTTCGATTCACATACGATTCTACGAGCAAGACATATTCCTGTAGTAATTAATTCATAGCACGAACCACTATCCTGCCTATCCTAATCCATTCAAAATTATCTCATTTATGAATAAATTTCGTTTCAGATACGCGATGTTAATTTTTGACAGGTCAAATCAAAAAATAAATCAGGCGACCTATTATATGTAATAGTCGTATAACATTTTCAGTTTTAATTCACGGACTATTTATAAGTAGTTATTTAACAGTCGAATAACATTTTCAATTCTAATTTATTGGCCATTCTAAGTTATTTAATAGTCGTATAACATTTTTATTCTCATGTATTTTCAATATTCAACTAAAACATGGCTGAACTAAAAAACTCGCCGCTGACAATTTCGATGCAACTGCTGATTCAATTATTCACTTGCAAGTGAACTTGAACTCGCCTTGAAACGTTTTCATGCATTCTTTCAGAATTTAATAATGTTCAGTTAAACATATAATGTTTTGATGAAGCAAATGTCGACACAAACGAAAACACAATTGAATTAAAAAATTTCGAATCCAAATATTTTGATTTAATTGCACGTGGTAAAGAAATATTAGCTCGCAATTAGCCGCAGATACAACGAATCATTTAAAGTCGCGTTCATCAATTCCAACAAATATTTCATTAGAGCAAAATTGTCGATTCAGTGGAAAATTGCCGCAGGTAAATTTACCAGAATTTCACGGCCAATATAACAAATGAGCACCATTTTATGCTATATTTGATTCACTTATAATCTACTACTTCACCAAAAATCCAGTATTGACAGATATTCAGAGGTTTTATTTTTTTCAAGGTTGCCTAAAAGTTGAAACTATGTAGTTAGTAATAAGCGCCTTAATAATTTCAGATGCAAATTATGCAGAAGCATGGAAACTTGAAGGGTATTTTCAATCTGTCAATTTTAAACAAGGAATAGTATATGGGAAAAATTTCTTAGACGATTTCCTAAAACACTTTCGGTTACTACGAAATTTAGTAATTTAACAAAAAAAAATTGATCAGTGGGATACAATATTAATTACTTTCACATCCATGTAGTGAAGTGGAAGTATAGTGTTCATGAAAAAATAAATATTTTTTTTATTTGTTTTAGATTTAGATTTTATTAATAGACCTAAAAATGTTCTGGAACGTCAAGATTTTAAGCATAAGCCAAATTATCCGTTTGTCGGTCTGTTGGTCTTTCGATATGTCTGACAGTCTATTAACCTTTTTTTGTTCTTGGAGTGGGTACTGGAACCTTCGGCGTAGGAACAAAAAACTGGAAAACGTAGAAACAAAAAATTGGACGTTTTCCACTGGACGTTTTCGTGGAAAACATCCAGTTTTTTAACCTTTTTTGTGTACACGGTAACGAGAACGCATTAATATATCAACTTAAAATTTGGAACACTTACATATGAACTATGACGAGATCTGGAGCTAATTAGATTTTAAGCATAAACGAGCATTATAAATACCATTGTTAGAGGCATTGTAACTAGCTTCAATTGCTTACCCACATGATTATAAACTCCCACTAGAGAAGTCAGTAACATAATTAGTTTACCTTCCTTGTTTCTATGAGGTCGCAAATAAGCGAATATTTTATATAATATACTTATGGATGAAGAAAAATCATCAACAACTTCTGTAATATTTTGTGTGTGGCGATCAAATTTTCGGTGCATTATAAACTCCAATTATGGAAGTCATTAATATTATTATTTTCTCCAACCTGCTTCTGTGAGGTCGAATAGATGCGAAAATTTTAAATGGTACACTTGTGAGTGAGAAAAAAATCAGCAACAACTTCGATACAAGTTTGTGTGCGTCGATCAAATTTTCAGTGCATTATAAATATTGTAGAAATGAGTTACATAATTAGTTTCTCTTGCTGTTTCTATGATGTCGAATATACTCGAATATTGTAAATAATGTACCTACTTGTGGATGAGGAAAAATCAGCAACAATTTTTGTAATACTTTATGTGCGTCAATAATATTCTTGGCGCATTATAAACACCCTTGTTGGAATCCAATACAATAGTTAGTTTCCATTGTCTACCCTCATGAGGTCGAAAATATCGAAATATGTCCAATTTTGTAGTCGAGGATGATACAAAAGTTCCAAAATAACTGAGTAGTTTTGAGTGCATCGTTCAAATTTTCGGTGTATTATAAATTCCCATTTTAAAAGTTAATACAATGAATTTGAACAGTTCTGAATGAAAATTCGTCCACAACTTTTCGGATGGTTTCCGGGGAGATGAGTGCTATTTCATACTACATACTTGCTCTTAAAATGCGAACAGTGAAAAAAGTGTTTTATAAAACCAATATTTTTTTATTATATTGGCTAGTTTTTTGCTTTTTATTATAGATTTGCTCCTATTCATTTTGTTTGCCTCAAATTTCTTCTCAAATCAGTATCTGCCTAAAATTGATTGTGACGTAAGTGTTCAATAGATATGGATTTTATTTCTAAGAATTACCCATCAGATTAAAGTTGAATTTTAATAGTTGCAGGACAGCCCATCCTGTGTATACTAAAAATATAGTTTGCTTTACATTTTCATAAAACCGCGGTGATGCCTACATACTTTTATTATGGATTCAAGACAGAAACTTTCCGCCATGAACTTATTGTACTTTCTAATAATATACACACAGCACTGTTAACATTCATTTTGAAATTAGTAGTCGCAGTTTTTAATGTTCGACTGTTCTTCTTGTAACACATTTAAGTGATTTAAGATCTTTCTCCCAATCCAGTAAAGTTGTATACTTCTTACCGATGTGCAAACTCATTTTTTCAAAATTAATAATAATAATAATAATAATTTATTTGCAGGTTGTATGCATATTACATAATTTTAAATAAGAAGATTATTATTGTATATACAAACTACAGACGCTTTTGGGTAATCCCAAAGACAAAATCAACAATAACGAAAAGTCAGGAATATACGAAATAAGTTGTAAAGATTGTGATCAAAAATATATTGGGCAAACAAAAAGATCTATATTGACTAGATTTAAAGAACACATGGCTCATTTGAAATATGGCAGAACAGAAAAATCTTGTGTTGCCCAACACGATTTTGACAACAACCATAGGATAGATATAAATAATTTAAAATTAATTAGAAATGTAACAAACAGTAGACAGTTGGATGCCTTTGAAAGTTTAGAAATCATTAAGTGTAACAATAGTATGAATAAGGACAACGGTCCGATACCCACCAGTCCACTGTTTGCTCTGATAAACAAAGACAGTTACGGTCCAGTGAACCGTGGCAACAAATTTGGTATAAATAGTGATAATGTGTAGGCTAGAATTTAGTTTTAATCTTCTCCTGAAGATGCCAACTTGGTTGGCGAAACGCGCGTCGAGAAAAGTGTAGTAGTTCGGTGTTTCGTGGAAAACATCCAGTTTTTTGTTTCTACGCCGAAGGTTCCAGTACCCACTCCAGGACCATCTATAATGACACTAATATTTTGCTCTACAAAAGAACATGACCTACCAAATACCAAGAGTGTTGACTTGTTGGGGTTCAGTTTTAAACTGTGTTGTTCAGACAATTTGGTACGTTTATCTAATTCTCTATTTAAAGTAATATTAACATTTTGTAAATCAGAAACAGTAAGAGCAGTGTATATTTGAGTATCGTCCGCATATAAGTGAAATTTTACGTGTTCTAAGTTGGATGCAATATTACAAGTATATATACTAACTAATAATGGATATACTAAATAATAATATAGAGCCCTGAGGTACTCCACACTTAATGTTGCCTAAGTCGGATGTACCTTTTGATGTTTCCACATACTGATATCTACCATGCAAGTAGTTTTTAATTAATTCGATAGCACTCTCCGAGAAACCAATAAAATGTAACACTGATAATAATAGCTCATGGTTGATAGTGTCAAAGGCCTTCGAATAATCCAAAAGTACCACTACTGTGGTTTTACCATTATCCATATGCCTAAATATATCATCAGTTATATTAAGCAAGGCTATAGCACAGCTAGGTATATCCTTTTCGGAAACCAGATTGATAGGTAGGTAAAATGTTATATTCCTGTAAATGCAAACAAAGTGAATACATTATTTTTTTCCACGACCTTTGACAGCACCGGAAGAATACTTATTGGACATAAGTCAGTAAAACTACTTGCATCACTTTTTTTAGGTAAAGGCACAACTCTTGAAATTTTCCAACAATCTGGAAAAACCATTTCCGTCAGGCAGGAATTAATTATATCTGTCAAGTAAGGCAAAATATATGGACAACATAATAGTAGCATTTCAATATTAATTTCATCTGATCCTGTAGAATTTGATTTAATCTCAAGCAAATACTTATAAACTGTATTTTCAGATACAATATCAAACTTAAACAATGAATTAAAATTACATTTCAAATTATCGTAATAAAACTGTAAAATCTGATTATCAGGAGCTACACACACCAGAATAATGTAAGAAATTATTATTAATATCATTTGGCTTATTTAAGGCTTCAGGAATCGATGAGTTATTAGGTTTATTGTATATATCTAGTTTTTTTTAATTTTCTCCACAAAATTTTAATTGAATTATGATTATCAAAGTTTTGAAGACATGCCTTTTTTCATTTCGAATAGCTATGTTTGTTTGATTCCTTAAACTTTTGTAATAGTTCCAATGTTCTAAATTATTTGTTTTGTTAAATTTATTTAGTGCCTTATCTCTCAGAGTTCTTAGAAGTTTGACATTGTCAGTCAACCATGGCGAATTCGGCTTTTTAATTAAGACCTCTTTCACTGGAGCAATAGTGTCAAACAAAATGAGCATTAAATTGTTGAAATAATTGATTTTTTCATTTATGTCTCTAATATTCACAATATCTTGAAAAGGTGTTAATAATAGTAACGTAACGTAACGTAACGTAAGTAGACGTAACGTGTCCTTACGATACGATCATTATGGGATATTTTTTCACCTTTGAAAATACAAAACACCAAACAGTGATCAGACTGTTCTTCGGGTATATTAGTAACTCCACAAACATCATACTCCATATCATTTAATATCAGAATGACGTCAATTAAGGTAACATAATCTATAGTTATCCTTGTAGGAGTATTAATTATTTGCTTTATATTAAAAGATTCTATAGCATCATTAAAAAGAATAGTTTTACGGTCATCTACATCAAGTACATTTATGTTGATATCCCCCCACACACTACTTTGCTATATAAAGGTATTATTTCAGACATGCTGTCCTCAAATAAATTTAAAAATTCTATGACATTTTGTTTCGGTGGTCGATATAGTGTACCAAAAACATAGGTATGTTTATTCAAATGTATCGCTCACTCATAGTTGCTCCAACGCAACACTAATACAGCTCTTTACGATTTTGTAATTTAAACTTGACCTGAGGTAAAATCCAACACCACCCCCTGATGTATTTCTGTCTGCTCGACAGAAATACATCAGAAAATAGACAAATGATGACAGAAATAGACAAATGTTCCACAATCATGTTCATATTTTTACCGCTACGATAATATCAGCACGAATTTATATTATAGCAGGCGTCAGATAGTTCATAACTTTAAGGTTATTTTTAAAGCCACGAATTTGCAACAGTGACATGAGTTCGTATCTTTAAGGTCATTTAAACGGTGACAAATTCGTATCTTTATCCACGGCGTACAAAAAATTTATTATCAGAATGACTGAGCTCTTGAAAATTTCGCTCGTCAGATCAGACAACATTTAAATGAAAATTTTCCAGGGAGGTGAATTGGTGGTCGAGATCTCACACCATTCAATTATTTGTTATGGCGGTGGTTCAAAGAAGAGGTATGCAAGATTGGAATTTTCTTTATTTTGGATTGGAATCTTTAAAATACAAAGCGTTTCTGCGGATAAGTTCTTCCCCTAAATGCTTTTGTTTAACTGTCCGTGTTATATCGTTGGCCAGGTACAACTGTGCAACAATAACTGCACCCATCACAGGTGGTTCAAGGCGTGGCCTATTCCCTTCTCTACCGAATCTTTCAGTTGTTAATCTACCGTCCCAAAGTCAACGCGTTCGATATCGTATAAAATAATAGTCGACGCTCGGGATGTACCAATTCGAAGCGGGAAGATGTTTCAAGCGATGCGTTAATAAATCAGAATCAAGTAATGCATAAATAAATCAGAAGAGCAACGGATGACCTTGGTAGGCAAATGTTTAGCCCATAATGACGGTGTTTTTGAAGTGTTAACTAATAAAGCGCAATAATTAGAACAACGTATTTTACTATGGCTCTATAACTTGTAAGCAAATAAAAATCGGATGCCATTTTATTTTTCCATTAATATTTTATGTGTAGAATACACCTTTAGATTCTGGTGCATTCCTTCCGACTCCGAGCATATACAATACATTTTAATCTCTGTAAATACATACATACCTTCTTTCGTTTATTGATTGATGTTTTTATGACTTAATATCACTATCAATAAACTAAGTACTATTAATTTGTTTTATTTCTCAATTATTATCTCTTTGCAATGAAAGCACTTTAAATTTGAGCATAGAATGTGTCTTTCTATTGTCCATATATGTATCTTGTTTTCTTGACGTAATCATACAATGTATGTTCTTGACCACTTAATTGAGAAGAAACAAGTCAAGATGACATTATTTTCAACTGAAAAAAAAATCACTAGTGTGCACTAGAGCAAGTAGTGGAAATTTTAAAATTTGAAAACCTTTAGTAGAATATAAACTTATTACAATACCAGTGTAAACTTTCAAATTACAATAACAGTGTAAACTTTCATTTTCCTGATGTACTTGTTAACGCAAGTTTTTGTTTCCTAAAGTTACATCGTTTTTAATATTGAAATAATATTTATGGCCGCGTTTATATGAGGACCACTGACAAGAAAATGGAGCGAGGTCCAAAATTCGGTCAGCACGGCTGGCCCGAAAAATATTAAATAAACATACAAAAAAATAAATAAATAAATAAATTTAAATGTATTCAAAATCACACTGATTCTTATAATATATAATTGATCCATACTTTTAATTTTATGAACACGTTGAAACAATTGTTCCAACTATAAAAAATAAAAATGAGAAATAAAGAAAAACGTAGATCTAAAGATTTGAATTCCCTTGCAGGAATATAAAATAAAACATACAAAAATGAGTGGAACAATTGTCAATCAAATGTAAAGCTTTCTTTTGTAATTTTAGTTAGTGTTATTATTCTCCGCATCAATGGGAGCCATAGAACAGATTTTCTCTAGTTCATTAAAAAAAGTTTCCAATGGAATCACTACTTCCACATCCAATTTTTCCGCATTTATTTTAATTTAACTAAATTGTTAAAAACATAAGGTTATGTTCTTAAAAGAGTGATACTTGGATATGACCATTATGGCCTTTATGACCTGTATGATCAATTTGACTGGTATGACCTTATCACCAGTATGACCGGTATAACCTTTAAGAACACTATTAGGTAGCTTTATGACCGATACGATTTTTGTGACCGATATGACCTCTAAGACCTGTACGACTCATATAACCTTTATAACCTATATGGAGTAATGACCTAAAGTTAAAGACCTCACAACTTTATGACATGCATGACCTTGATGAGCTGAATGATCATTATGATTCGTATGATCTATTTTGGATATGGATATGGAAGTAAAAACAAGAGTATAGACTCAAAAATCTATAAAACGACACATCACATGAATATCTTTATTAATTCACATTAGGATTCAACAAAAACAACCACAACCTCCTCTCCTCTGTACATCAGAAACACCATTAGTTAAATGAAAATAGAGACATCCAAAAAAAACGTCATCAAAGTTGGCCAAAGAAAAAAAAGACGTATTTCTATTCTTAATCGAATTTATAACCTTATTTACTTGTCAAGACTGTCACATCATATGACAGCCATTGTTTATTTTACAAATTGTGACAGTCACTTTGTCAAAAGTTGACATAATCGAAAAGCTTAGACATGACCGCTTCTTTCATCTCTCTCGTTCATAGCCAGAGTTGATGACGTTTTTTTTGGATGTCTCCTATATGAATTTATGTCTATATTTGATTTGACGACACCTCAAGTTTTCAAAAAATTTTAATTTTCCCGTACATTTTATTAGCCCCTCTCCCGTACTCACAGTGGAGAGGGTAGGGTATAAGAACAGTAGGATCTTTATCGAGCACTGTCCACTGTGCCATGATTAAAATTTATGTTAAACAAATTATTTCACCTATTTGGAATAGTTACGCCTTTCAAACACGTCACACACCCCACCTATTGAGCTAAAAAGCGCTACATTTTCAGATTCTGTTATGTTCATGTTGTACATGTAATTAAAATGTATTACCCCTATTTACCTCCCAACCGTATAACCGATTAAGCTTAAAATGTAATCAGCTCCAGACCTCGTAATGGTACATAAGTGTTACAAGTTGATATCTTAACGCGTTCTTCAGTTAGGTATCATGTACACAAGAAAAGTTAACAGGCAGACAGATAGACCGACCGTGCTGGCGCGTAGAAGAGCAGTATTTTTTTGGAGCTCCGTCCACTGTATAATTACTAAAAGCAATGTTAAAACTGTTTGTTTGACCTATTTTAAATAGTTGTCCCCTTCAACCCACTCAATCCTTCATGCTATTAAAACTAAAAAAGGTTATATTTGCAGACTGTGTTATGCTGTACATGTGTTCAAATTTGAAGTGCATAGTATATTGTATCATCGCGAATTACCTGTAGACAAAGAAAGAGCAACTATCCCCCTATCTTTTAACCAATTAAACTCAAAATATCTTTAATCAGTTCCAGATCTCGTCAAGGTACATCAGTATTTCAAATTTCAAAGCGTTCTCGATATATTGCGCACACGAAAGAAAGGTTAACCGCCCGACAGACAGATAGGCAAACAGATATACTGGACGTACGGACGGACGGACAGACATACAGGCCGACAGGCCGACTAACAGACAGACGAATTTTTTTCGTTTAAACATAAATCTAGAGTTTTTCAGTATTTTAAGTCTATTTAGCCAAACTGATTTTTAAATTTTTTCGTCGATACTATACTTCCACTCCACTATGTGGATGTGCAAGTAGTAAATAGGAGAGAGTGTTGTCAATAAAGAAAAAAATAAATGTTTTAGAAAATGAAAAAGAATCTGACAATACTTACATTACAATAAAAACGGACTTATAAGCGACGTAAAATATTAAATACAATTGTTTTGCTAGCAAGTACAAGTGTAAACCGCAGTTCATAGTGAGGTACCGTTAAAGAAAAGAAACCTAAATATTTTGGAAAGTGTAAACGAAGCTGAACAACTTACGAATCAATGTCAATCAATATATCAATATCTCAACAGCTCTACAACTGACTCCTATGTCAATAGCTCAACAGCTCTTCATTTTTAAAACCAACAACCAATTGTATAACTATTTTCGCCATGCTGGAAGACAACAGTATAGAGTATTAACAGTAATGGTAACAGGAGTAATTCCTGTTACCTGTTACCATTACAGTATAGAGTAATCTATATACTGTTGTCTTATTCGAGAGACAACTGTAAAGTTATCTCTCGCATTTCAATGTTCACATAAATCTTTGGTTTCCTAGGATAGTGGTACCGTCATATAGCGGCCGTAACAAAACGTTTTGTGACGACATACAGTTATCCACAAATATGTGTTTTTGACGGTGAAAAAGAAAATTGTACGGCCGATCTCAATATCGCACTGTTAATTTTGCTAGAAGACGAAGAATCGGAAGAAAAATCCTCGGAAAAAAATGTCGCCGTCTGAAAATCTAATAATCTAAAAAGTAATGTAGCTTGTGTTCACCGCTGCGGTTCACGCGTATCAAAAAACGTCGACGATCAGTTTTCTACCGTACTAGCTACCATTTCAAATATGACGGCACCGTAATATAGAGACATCCAAAAAAACGTCATCAAAGTTGGCCGAGAAAAAATTCGTATTTCTATTCTTAATCGAATTTATAACCTTATTTACTTGTCAAGACTGTCACATCATATGAGAGTCATTGTTTATTTTACAAATTGTGACAGTCACTTGTCAAAAGTTCGACATAACCGAAAAGCTTAGACATGACCGCTATTTCTATCTCTCTCGTTCATAGCCAGAGTTGATGACGTTTTTTTTGGATGTCTTCATATCAATTTGCGGGGTTCCTAAAATTCCCCACCACTTTGCATTAATATGTATTTTGTGACATTATTGACCGTTGCTTGATAGCCGCTATATGACAGTGCCGCTTTCTAGGAAATCAAAGCTTAAGGAATTGTCATAGCTGTCATATTTGAAGCGGTGGTTAGTTCGGTGGAAAACAATTCGTCGATATGTTTTGATGGTCGTAAACTTTAGATGAGTAGATTTATGGATCAAATAGCAACAAATTAGTATCTGGTATGCACCCTCTTCAGCTCTTTCCTTCCAAAAATATCAGATGCACTGTTTCTTTGGAGTATCTTCTTCAGCTTTTTCATCTTTTAGTGCTACATTTTAGTCATTTTTAACACTTTGTTGTAAAATACCTTGTTAAAAAGAATAAAAAATGGCCCACTCCTACCGCTAGTGTATCACACTCCCACTATTAAATTTTTGGAATAAATATAATAGTTAAGCATCAAAAGTGTTATGGGTGTAATACGTTTTGTGACTGCACAGCTATTTTAAGATTTCCAAGAAGAGCTACTAGGAGAACATCTTTTTATGGTATGTTGCTCCTTTAGAAATCATTATGAATGAAATTTATTTTTAGAGAACTTTAATTTTCTATGCCTAATTTTGATCATCTGTGTAAGAAACATACTGTATGTAATCACCTAACGTAGTCTCTTAATATAGAGAGCAACAATTATTTTTTGCTCACTATGTTAGGATGTTTATAGTAACATAGATATCTCACAAGAAATCAATTTTAATATTTGATGTACGACTGTCTTAGACACTAATTTGCAATAGTGTTTAGTAGAGGAAGAATGTTTGTAATGAATGCAATATACCTTATGCCTAATTATTATTATAATATAAACCTTATGCATAATTATTTGCTTTGTTTTTTTCGTGGTTTGTTTTTTATTAATTTTAATTATCTTCTTTGTTTTTCAGTCAATTTATTACCTTTTTCAATATGTTTGTATCACCTTAAATAATAGACGAAACGTAAACGATTGTAGACCTTTTATGATGTCAAAGCTTTTTCTTCTTTTAATGTATGTTGACGTACAACAGGATGTTGACATACAAAAACGACCCCAAACAAATATCTTCATCCGAGCAATTGTGAACGTTCTGCAGTTAAAAATTCGGAATCACCTAGCTTTGCCATCAACGAGTGCATTTTTCGCCATTATCTCCGTTTCAATATGCAAATATAAAAAAGACTAATGCTGCATTCAGGATAAACCGTTTACACTCAGAACGAATTTCGTTTGAAGTTTGAAGTGCATACAACTATGGAGTTCAAGATATGGAAACGCAACAAAAGCGAACGATCGAATACTTTATTTATTGAATACACAGTGAAGTATCCATTTGTTTCGATTCGTTCACCATCGACCCGCTATATGTCAACACACCTTTGCACAAAGTTTTAAACAAATATTGAAATCTATTTAACAAAATTAGATAGAGTAAAAATAAGTCTTCTGCATCCGTTAACTGGTACGAACAAATGAAACTCGTTTTGGCAACTGATGATGTTGGCTCAAATTTTGGATTCATGTTTTTTTTTCGATATTTGAACATGTAAGACGTATGTATTAAGAGGTGGTTACTGAAAAGAAAAGCTTATCTCTGACTTCTCTAAGTCAATATTTGTGTGCCACGGCTTGAAATGAAAGCCGATTGTTGATTTTTTAGTTTGAAATATATTGAGCTGAATAACACGCCATTTCAATAAACTATAACATTTTACAACAGACGCAGTACTTCCAAAAACATTTTTTAATTCTTTTTTAAAGTCGCTTAAAATTAGCATCGTCCAACTTTGACTACAAACCTTTATTAAAAATGTACTAGGTACATGAAACTGCAACTCTTCTCAAAAGGTGGAGCATCTAATGCAAATTCTAAAATGCTAATAAACACAGTAGCTTCAATTGTTAAAAAAAAAAAACTATTCAACAACATAAAGTTATCAGTTTCGAGGTAATATCACTAAATGTGAAACTCGATGTAAATTGTTTTTTTTTGAAAAATTGTGCGAGTATATTAAAAATAAAACAATTAACTATTTCAGGTAAAACGCTTAAAAGCTTTGAATATTACTAACTTTTTACAACTATAGCTGAGGCAGAGCGTAGTAAAAGGGGGCATGTCTAGATTGGTATAGCTCACGCTTAGGTGTCACTCAGGTATAGCTCACACGTAAGGGGACCATTATGACCCGACCGATCTCATTATTTGGTCAGTACATTTTATTACTCCATTTGGATTGCGTACTGTTAATTTTAATCATCTCCTGATGAAGCCCAGGTACATGGTTGGCGAAACGTGCGTCGAGTGCAGAAAACTGTTGTTTAGTGGTTAAGTGGTGTAAAGGGTTCAAGTTTCTAAGCCGAAGGTCCATTCTTTTTATGTTACACTGTTTCAGACAGGATAAAAAAAGAGAATCAAATAAAATATTACAATATAGTAGCGATTCCTGAAAGGCGGTCCGCGGAACCCTGGGGTTCCGTGGAAGGATCACAGGGGTTCCGCAGTCTGTCCGAGAAAGTTAAATAAAACGTTCGTGGAAAAGACTCATTTCAAGGAAATTTCATTTTTCACATTATATAGTTAGGTACATTGTATTTCTTTGTTACAATATATGTTTTCAATACTTATAATAATTATTTTTCATTTATAATTTGTTCATTCTTCGAGTCTAACATGAAAATATTCAAACTACAAAGGTAAAAACATTAGTTATCAAAATAGCCAGCTAGGGTTCGACCAAAAAAATATGATCAAGAGGGTTCCATGACCAAATAAAATTGGGAACCTCTGCAATATAGTATGTTGTATTTAAAATATGTGACAATAAATGACAAAGTCACTCAAGCTTGTCCTCGATTTTGAGCACCATGTACATTTTGGCGTATTTGTTCATTCTTTGAGTCTAACATGAAAATGTTCAAACTACAAAGGTAAAAACATTAGTTATCAAAATAGCCAGCTAGGGTTGCACCAAAAAAAGTATGATCAAGTAGGGTTCCATGACCAAATAAAATTGGGAACCTCTGCAATATAGTATGTTGTATTTAAAATATGTGACAATAAATGACAAAGTCACTCAAGCTTGTCCTCAGATTTGAGCACCATGTACATTTTGGCGTATTTGTTCATTCTGTGAGTCTAACATGAAAATATTCAAACTACAAGGTAAAAACATTAGTTATCAAAATAGCCAGCTAGGGTTGCACCAAAAAAGTATGATCGAGTAGGGTTCCATGACCAAATAAAATTGGGAACCTCTGCAATATAGTATGTTGTATTTAAAATATGTGACAATAAATGACAAAGTCACTCAAGCTTGTCCTCGATTTTGAGCACCATGTACATTTTAGGTATTAAATATATGTAGTATATTTAAAAGTAAGCTACACATATTATTCGTAACAGTATGGTAATACAAAGAATCATTGAATTTTACCACAAGTTGTCAGCACATTATTTTCTTAAAATTAAAGTATCTCAAAAACCCTTTCATTTTAGAAATAGACAATCGTCATTAAATAATGAGAACAAATTAACTACCTACATCATAAAAATGTTATATGTATTCTATTTTGAAGAATGATTATTACAATAAAACTTAATGAAACGTATTTTTAGGTTTACCTACTAGTTTCCGATGGAATATCACATTGACGCTGTTGTTTTCGACAACGCTGGCATGTTTTTGATGGAATGTGTATGGCACATTAGAAATTAATTTTCTTATAAGATATGAAAAGCAATGAACAAACATTGTTTTATGTTACCATATTTTAGTTTATTTTCCTTTACCATATTTGTTATGCACGATTCACTAACAAAAAAATATTGTAAGTACTAGAATATATCGAATGATTATATTATTAATACATATACAATTATCTCATATTTTTACACTCATATATTGTTACAGTTATATTTTCACATTTCCATATTTTAAAATTTTTCAGTGGACGATTTTATTAAACAGTATCCACGGCCTAATGGAAATTGTATTTAAATCGACTGAAAACGACTATTTCATTTTTAACAATTTATCAACCATTAAAATATAAACATACATATATACATATTAATACATACATAAAAATAAATAAACATAATAAAAAGAATAAAGACACCTAATAAAAATAATAATGCTCTGCAGAGACAAAACTTATCCGATAAAACACCAAACAATGTTCTAAATATATACCTATAACCATATTTATATTTATCATGACTATGACATTGCATGATCGTTATGATAATAAAAATAAAATGAAATATAAATAAAAAATGAAAAAAAATATATTTATATATATATAATCAATATTCGATTCAATAATCCGGTTATTCGCATACTAAAAAAAGTACTACATTCTTCTATTTATTAAATTTCAGTATCAAGTACATCAATAATTTTAGAACAATAAATAAACAAAGTGAACTCCAAAGTTTTTCTAAGAGATAGACCTACCTTGTAATTCAATTTTCACGGAACGCGACACTTAGGAAGCCAATATTTTTTTATTTTTCAGCAGAAAAGAAATTTTTTTTCTAAAGGGGGCCAATTCCCCCCCCCCTTCCCGGAAAAAAAAAAACAGGCCGAAAAGAGGCCCGCAACGCACAAACACAAAACCCCCCACTATATATCCCCCCCCACCCTGCCACAATTTAATTCTTCGGCGACCCTTTCACATTTAATTTTTTTTAAACCTACTATTTCTCAAAAACTTATTTTGAAATTGTAGTATTTTGAGGGGAGAATTTAATTTATATAAAAAATCAATTTTTATTAATATTGCAAAGGAAACGGCCAAAACAAAAAAATAACCAAAAAAAAAAAAATCCAGTGTGGGAAAAATAGGAAATAAAAAACACATAAAAAATAAAAAAAAAAAAAGATAACAAAAAAAAACAAAACAAAAATAAAAAAAAATTTTTTTTCCAACAAAAATATATAATTTAAAAAAATTTAAAAAAATAAAAATTTTCAACTTAAAATTAGGTACAACCAAAGAACCCCTCCCCTCCAAACCAACCAACCAATATAAATAAAAAATAATTCAATTTATTTAATTAAAATAATTTATAATTAACCTGAAACAATTAAATCTTATAATTATAATTCATTCCGTCCTCTGAAAGAGTAGGATGTATGGCATTGTACCGTAAAAAGAAATGACATCGGGGGGATACTATTAGGTGTATTTGATATACAGTTCACTAAGTGCATTTAAGGATGGTTCGGATAATGTGCACCGTCTAAAGCGGAGAGGAGCATAGATGCGAGAAAGATAGACCATTGGTTCTTCTGCGAAATTATCAAAGATAGAAGTTCTGGCTCATTGGCACCTATCACAAATTCTGCCGATTGGAGGTGTACCTATTACGTATAACTGTATCTGCCTCAGAATGCACTTATAAGATCTTTGTATTTACTTTTTTACCTTTACTGGGTAGAAAGCATTGTTAATAAATAGCACTAAAAAACTAACAAATAATTAAGAAGTCAATTTAAAGCTGAAATACGAGTCGTTGATTCTGCGACTGAATTATCGAAATGGACAGGTCGAGAGTCTAGTATGAAAAGTATATGTCGAAATTCATTTTAAATGTGGATTTATATTATCAGCTCAGACACGGCACCAAAAACGTAGCGTTAACGTTCTGACAAAGATGGGAGATGTTTATATTATCAGTACTATTTATATCACTCGATTTCAGTCATATAGAAATATTGCAAAAAACCCAACTCGCAGTGAACTCTCGTTAAGAAATAATAGTGAATAGTTGCTGCATTCCATATCGGTAAAAATGGCTTCTTCCTCACCGTGGAAGAATTATGCATGATTAGTCATATTGTTAGACGAAGATTAGGAACAAGGTTGGCGTCGTTTTGTGTACATAAAATGTTAAAAAAAAGAAAGACCCATGGGGAATTTTGGACAATATTTAAAGAACTAATGGACGATGAGCAAAAATTTTACCAATATTTTCAAATGCCTCAATACGACTTTCATGTTTTGTTTTGAGAAATAGGAAAGATCTCTCAAACCAACAAGACACTCAATCCAAGGAACCCATAGGACCGAAAGAAAAAACTGGCAGTGTGTTTGAGGTGGGCATAAACTTTTATTTGGAAATGTTTATAT